>LPNX011031197.1:67608-199573 GCA_001517045.1 Pseudotsuga menziesii | reverse complement strand
TATATATATATGACGATGATGATGGTTAACATCCCCTGAGACCAAACTTTGGTCTATCGGACCTAAAGAAGAGAATTAATTAGTTTGCTTTAAAGTTATATTTCTATCCTCAAAGTGCTTGGAAAGAAGCGTCCCGAGCTTACTATAATTTTGACAGGCTAAAAGGCTAGGAAAGTCGGTATTGTAACAAAGATGATGAAACTTGGATCTAATGTGGGTGTACGCAGGGCGCTCTAAGAGGAAGTGATTTTCATATTCAATGTTCTTGCTCTCACAAAGGTGGCAGATCCTTTCAACCCAAGGTGTTTTAGGGACTGTCCAACGACCAGTTTCACTATGGAGCTCATGCGAGTTCGTTCTTATCTTAGCTATGTTAATTTTTTTCTTAGTACTGATCAAAACAGAGAGATACTTTTGATCTTCTAGAGTAGGGTTGATGACCTCCTTATAATATCTTAATTTTCTTTTAGCCTCGAGATCTTTCTCACACCACAATTTTTCAGAGAGGTCACGATTCAATTTATGTTGTGATAGATAGATTTTCCAAAATGGATCATTTTATTGCATGGAAGAATACTAATGATGCAACCAATATTGCTAACCTATTCTTTTATGAAATTGTAAAGTTGCATGGGTTTCCTTTGAGTATTGTGTCTAACAAAGATACAATGTTTGTTGGTCATTTATAGAGAAATCCATGGAAGAAGTTGGGGACTAATCTCAGTTTTAGTTATGCTTTTCACCCTGAGACTGATGGCCAGACTTAAGTGATAAATAGGAGCTTGGGGAATATACTGAGAATTCTCGTGTATTAGCATCCAAAACAGTGGGACTTGGCTCTTGCTCACGCTGAGTTCACATACAATGATTCGCCCAACAGAAGTACATGCATGAGTCCTTTTCAAATTGTCTATGGGATGCATGCAAGAGGTGTATATGAACTTAGAGATTTGGGAAAACAAGAAAGAAGAGGTGCAGAGGGTGAAGACTTTGCAATTAGCATGCATGAGCTGTAGGAGAATATCAAGAAGAGATTACATGAAAGTGCAGAAAAATATAAATAGAGAGCAGACTTAAAGAGAAGAGAAGCAATCTTTCAGGTTGGAGATTTAGTGATGGCCTATCTTAGAAAGGAAAGGTTCCCTAAAGGAACTTATAATAAATTGAAGCTTAAAAATATTGGACCTTGTAAAGTTTTAAGGAAGTTTTCTACAAATGCTTATGAGATTGAGCTTCCTTTTGACCTTCAGATCTCACCAATTTTTAATGTTTCAGATTTGTATCCTTTTAGAGATGCAGGTATTCAAACAGATGGTATAACTTCAGATGGAGATGATTTTGCTATAGATTGGCAAGGACAACTTCCACAAAAAGAACAACCTCAGATTGAAGCCATCCTTGAAAGAGGAATTCTAAGAAATACTAGGGACAAAACCTTCTTACAATACTTAGTCATATGGAAGAATCAACCTACTGAAGATGCAGCCTGGATGACAGAACAAGAGATTTCCAAATATAATGTGCAACCTGAAGACCTAATGAATAATTCTTTTCTTGCTCAGGAGTATGATGCAGGAGCATCCAGCTCAAATTTATTGGGTTGTTGAGTCAACATGCATGTAATCACTTCTAGAAGGATAAGGTTGTTGTTAGATAGACAGGGTTAGTTTTATTTTGTAATAAGTGGCAATTTCCATTATTCTCCTTGAACCATGCGTGGAATTCTTCAAGGATATATATTGTTGGTAGGATTTCTTTTATTGGGTATTTAGATCCAACCTATTCGGATCTAATAGGTTTGCAAAATGTTATATAAAGAATTGAATGTAAATGATAGAGTATCACGTGAGGATCGAGTGTGGAGTGTAGAGAGCAGAGAGTGTGTATTGAATTTCATGACTGC
Source organism: Pseudotsuga menziesii (assembly GCA_001517045.1). Taxonomy (NCBI): domain Eukaryota; kingdom Viridiplantae; phylum Streptophyta; class Pinopsida; order Pinales; family Pinaceae; genus Pseudotsuga; species Pseudotsuga menziesii. The sequence continues at coordinate 197,670 of LPNX011031197.1, read as the reverse complement.
TTAAGTTGAATGAAGAACAAAGTTTTTCTTTGCAAGTCTTTGATCGTGTATATATTGGCTACATTAACTAGGAGTATTGATTCAAATTCTCTACGTGTATGTGTATAAGTTTGCTACTCCAAATTCATAGTCCTGAGATGATAACCTTCAATTTGCAGAAGGAATTGATCGTTTCAATGATCAATTGAACGAATATCAGAAAGTTAAAGAGTATGCGTCTTGTACAGATCTACGACCAAGATAATTCCACAAAGAAAAGTTGTGCCTGAGACAATCCTAAATCAATCGCCCATACGACTTAAGATTGTGCAGTGGAGATCGACCTTGGAGAAGATCGATGACGATAAAGATATTCTGCTAGAGAAAGAGCACAAAAGATAAAGGAGAGGCCGATTTGCGGAATTTAGAAGTGATCATTGGACATCAGATTTAGATCAACGACCGAAATCGATCTTCCAAACAAATCGACGACGCACAATGATTCCGTTGGGTGGAGTTGTGGGGTTTAGAAAACATTCCATGTATGCGAAATTTTCATCAAATCTGCTTTATTGAATTTGAAGTCCACTGTTGATTTGGTGGGAACAAAAATCTGACGATCCATAAGGATTCCGCTAATTTAACAAGGGAGTCCGTTAACATTTTGAATGGATGTGGAATTTCATTATTAAATGAAATTTGTTAAGTGTTTGAGATCCGGTAGACAACATTGACTACAGGTCAGCTACTGTTTGTGTTGATTGGATCGAGAAAATCGTGTTGACTAGACTTGTTACTCTAACTCGACATCAATTATGATATATGTCATATTATATGTATATTATTCAATAATACAATTAGTTTATTTAAATCTAAACTATAATGAACAAGTCAACAAACTCACAATTCCATATATATTTATATATACATAGCTATTAATTAACCTATCATACTATATATATATATATATATCCTCATTCTCTCCACCCAACTTACAAATATAGTTGGGTTATATATACACACTGTGATATGTTAATATTTAATGGTTATATATATATTGTGACATGTTAATTAATGGTGTTATATATATTATTAACATATCACTATATATATATATATATATCCTCATTCTCTCCACCCAACTTACAAATATAGTTGGGTTATATATACACACTGTGATATGTTAATATTTAATGGTTATATATATATTGTGACATGTTAATTAATGGTGTTATATATATTATTAACATATCACTATATATATATATATATATCCTCATTCTCTCCACCCAACTTACAAATATAGTTGGGTTATATATACACACTGTGATATGTTAATATTTAATGGTTATATATATATTGTGACATGTTAATTAATGGTGTTATATATATTATTAACATATCACTATATATATATATATATATCCTCATTCTCTCCACCCAACTTACAAATATAGTTGGGTTATATATACACACTGTGATATGTTAATATTTAATGGTTATATATATATTGTGACATGTTAATTAATGGTGTTATATATATTATTAACATATCACTATATATATATATATATATCCTCATTCTCTCCACCCAACTTACAAATATAGTTGGGTTATATATACACACTGTGATATGTTAATATTTAATGGTTATATATATATTGTGACATGTTAATTAATGGTGTTATATATATTATTAACATATCACTATATATATATATATATATCCTCATTCTCTCCACCCAACTTACAAATATAGTTGGGTTATATATACACACTGTGATATGTTAATATTTAATGGTTATATATATATTGTGACATGTTAATTAATGGTGTTATATATATTATTAACATATCACTATATATATATATATATATCCTCATTCTCTCCACCCAACTTACAAATATAGTTGGGTTATATATACACACTGTGATATGTTAATATTTAATGGTTATATATATATTGTGACATGTTAATTAATGGTGTTATATATATTATTAACATATCACTATATATATATATATATATATATATATATATATATATATTTTGTGACATGTTAATTAATGGTTATATATATTATTAAGATATCATAGTATATATATATATATAACCATTAATTAACCTATCACAATAATGTACTCACTAATTGACGTATGTGTGGCCAACGCACACATCTTAAGCGTGGGTACTAATAATCACTTTTAATACCTTATTGCATCATTATTACACACTTGCAAACAACATACAAAAGACCGAAATAATCAATGCATTATTTGTCATTTATAAAAAAGTAACAAAACTGAATTACATAAACATAATGAAGCATCAAGCATATAATCATAATGTTTTTTATCAATGAAGAACACCATCCAATCTGTCATTGGTCCCATCCATCTCCATCAATATTCAAACCGCCTAATCACCACTACTTCCATCTCTTAACGTCATCATCTTACCTGATCTCATATTGTGGCATTGGCTACACCGACCTAATCACATATAGAACCTGTAAGCGGAAGTGTCAAGGCTTATAAATCGACCAAGCTTCACCAACAGGCACCCACTAGTCGTCATCACATGTATAGGGAAGCTTGTTCATCACAACCCTCCTAGGACTCTGGGTTTTGTGGGATAAACGGTGGGAAATGCCTCCACCCTCGATAGTACTAAGGTCAACAGCCTACATCGACTCTACTTTTCCATCACTGTTCTAAGTGGTCTTGTCATTTAAGAACCACTTTGGGCAAGTCATAGTTCCTGTCAAAACTCACACTCACCCACAAGTCATAGAGATACTGATATTCAAAATTAAACAACATGAAAATCGATATAATGTCAGTATCCTCCTAGTATCCTCCTGACGTCCAAGACATCTCATGCCCCTTGGTACTATAAGAATTTGACTATCTTGTAGCCAATCAACATGTGGGTCAGTTCACCACTCACAAAAAGCTCATGTTTAAACATACTCAACTCACATAAAGTTAGGGTGCTAATCCATGTCTCTAAAACACTATTTAATATAATTGTGCAAGTATTGTTGAAACATATATTGTGTTGAATTATTGTAACTTTGAAGTGTATTCACTCACTGTACTCCGATATTCCTATCAAGAGAATCATTTGTATTTCATTATACCTCGATGTTCCTGTCGGGAGAATCATTATTATTGTATTAGGTCAGTAGAGAGTCATGAGGAAAACCTTCCATTGTAAGTCGGGTCATTAGCACCCTCCGAAATATAATAATAAGTTGGTTTGAGTCCTCCTAGAGAAGTCGGCCCAGTCAAGTTTAGTGGGGCCAACTTGGTTGAGCAAAACGTCAAGTGAACGAAAGAATATAAATAGAAGTGAAGCGCTCCGCATTTGAACACACAGACACACTTGTGTAGTGCATGAGATAGAGATAGAGAGAGATAGAGAGTCTTATTTGCAAGGAGGAGAAGGATCGGTTTGAAGTCGTCTTTTATCTTTTTGATCATCTATATTGAGGAAGCTTTTTTTGCTGTGTTTTCCCAGGGTAAATCTGTGTTGAGATACTGTTTCTTTCAGCGATCCTGTATACTATTATCACTGTGAAATTGAATTGATGCTGATAATATAGCTTAGCATAGATAATCTTAACATGGTATTAGAGCTAACCTAAATAGGACAACTTTCACAAGGTAAAAAAGCCCTCTCTCCCTCTCGAACAAGAAATTAGGGTTTCGAAGAAAAATTGATTTTTGAAGATCTCACTGCATGGAAAGTTGCGCCCTCCTAGAACGCATCTATGGAGTCGAAGATCGAAGTTTTGGAGTGGGTAGATCTATGGGAAAGTCAAACCCTAGTTTGACACTAGACCAACAAACTATAGAAATCCAGAAAACCAGAAAACTGCACTGCAGAATATCGCAAGTCAATTTCGAAAGGTGAAGACTTGAGATCTCCAGAAACCAAGCACACCAGTCAACTCGCCTCAGTCAAGCACATCTCCTAGTAAGATCAATTTCTCATTTTCAAGAATTTTAATTTGTTGTGATCTCTTGACAAGATGGCCCCAAGCACCAAGCTTGAGGAAAACTAGAAGGCATAGAGAATTTTCGAGCATGGTAATATAGATTTGGCCTCATTCTAAGGGAGAATGATCTTGACAAATATATCGAGGAAGAATTTGCAGAACCTGAAGAGGTTGAAGCTAAGGAGAAGCACAAGAAGGATCTGATTAGGGCACAAAGGATTATTGTTGACTCTATCAAGGATCACTTGATCCCTTAAGTGTCATCCAAGAAGACTCTGAAAAAAATGTATGATGCCCTAGCAAGGATGTATGAAGGAAGAAATATCAACAGAAAGATGAATCTAAGAGCTCAATAGAAGAGCTATAGGATGAGTCATGGAGAATCCATCCAGGACTATTTCACAAGGGTTTCCCAGTGCAAGGAACAACTATAAGCCATTGGAGACAACCTTGATGAAGATGAGTTGGTTATTACTGCTCTCAATGGTCTCACCAGACCCTGGGATTCATTCATCGAAACTATGTGTGCCAGATAGGAAAGCATGGAGTTTGATATTGTATGGAAAGATTGTATTCAAGAGGAGGCTAGAGTGGCCAATAAAGAAGCTCTACTGAAGGAAGATGATCAAGCCCTAGCCACCTATACCAAGAGAAGAAGAAGTCAAGCCAACTTCAAGAAGGGAAACCACAAGGAATCTCAACCTCCCAGAAGGTTCCGAAGAACAAGAGAAAGTCTCCCAAAGAGGGACTACTCCAGCTTTCAATGTTTTCATTGTGATAAGGTAGGACACATTGCTAGGAATTGTCCTTTAGAGAAAGAAGAATACAAGAAGAGGAACAACAACAAAAAACATCATGCACATCTAGCTGAAGATGAGGATGAAGAAGAAGGAAAAGGACCTCAGAAAAAGAAAGCAAGAGATGAAGATGCAAAATAGTATGTACTATTCTTTGCATTCTTTGGGTCTGTGACACCTAGAGAAGACATATGGCTTATTGATAGTGGTGCTTCAAAGTACATGATGGGACAAAAGAAAATCTTGTCAAAACTTGAAGAAAGGAACTCTCCTTAAAAAGTATCTCTAGGAGATGACTATCAATATCCAATCAAAGGAATTGGTGAAGCAAGCTACAAGCTTGATTCAGGAAAAACCCCTTGAAGATGAAGGAAGCAAGCTACAAGATTGATTTAGGAAAAACTCCTTGAAGATGAAGGAAGTTTTATTTGTACCAGGTCTAAAGAAGAACTTACTTTCTATCTCAGCATTAGTTAAGAAAGGATATAGAGTTGCATTCATAGATGGACAAGTACTCATGTGGCGCAAAGGAAGTTAATTAAAGATGTAGTTGTTATAGCCTATAGGTGAAGAAGAATGAGGCTTGTATAAACTCAAGGGACATTTATAAACAACCCTTGTCCATGAGACCACTAACCCTAGTGAACTATGGCATAGGAGGCTTGCCCACATAAATTACAAAGCACTACCTCATGTGAACAAAGTAGTGACGAGACTACCAGACTTGAAGATCAACCATGAAGGCATTTGCCAAGGATGTGCAAAAGGAAAGAATATCAAGAATCCATTTCCAAAGAGTGAAACAAAAACTAAAGGTATGTTGCAATTAATTCATTCAGATGTATGCGGTCCAATGTCCTCCACATCCTTGAGTGGTTTTGAATACTATATTTTACATTTATTGATGACTATTCAAGAAAGACATGGATATACTTCTTGGAAGTAGAGAACGAAGTGTTTGAAAAATTCAAAGAATTCAAAGTCTTGATAGAAAACCTTTTAGACAAAAGGATCAAGTCACTCCGATCAAACAATGGCGGAGAATATACTTCAAAAGAATTTGAAGCCTTTTGTAAAGATGCTGGAATCAAGAGGGAACTAACTACTCCCTACAATCCTCAACAAAATGGTGTTGCGAAAAGAAAGAACAGAACCATCGTGGAGCCAGTAAAGACAATGATATATGATCAAGATCTTCCAATGCATCTATGGGCAGAAGCAGTAAGAACCGTCGTCTATGTACAAAATGGAATATCCCACAGTGCCCTTGGATTCAAGACTCCAGAAGAGATGTTCACGGGAAATCAGCTTGAACTAAGTGACCTTAAGATATTCGGTTGTCCAGTATATGTTCATATATCGAAAGAGAAAAGAACCAAGTTGGGTCCTTTCAAACATACATCCAAGGCTCCTTATATCTAGTGAACAATCATTGTCTTGCAAATCAACAAGACGATTTGGACCTTTAAAGTATCTTGATGCAACCAAAACTTTATGCTCCTTCCTGGGATGATAAAATTATACAAGGCCCCAATTAATGAGATGAAGTTTCATTTGTTGAAGGACTATCATGGCATTGTGTGGATTAACATCATGATGCATGACTTCCTAAGAGTGACAATCATCTAACTCTTTTAGAATATCATAAATATAGTGTTGAATACCAAAATCCTATAATGTTGGATAAAGGATTTTGAAATTTGTGTTTTTTCCATATTCAAAAATCAACATGGAATTTTAGACTGTTAGTCCCAAACTATGTCAAGTTGTATAACAATATTTGGATGCCAAAAAGGTTCGACAATATTTTGATCTCTCTTGATCTTCTTCTTCTTCTTGACAAGTTTCAAGATATTAATAGTGCATTGCTCGTTGTTAACATTATCTCAAAAGCCTAACTGTACTTTCCTCGAAAAGGTATCACCCCTAATAATTTTTCTTAATCTATATATATATAAAGTGTAAATATTTTATGACTATACTTTTAATAACGAGATCGTGGGTGGAGGACACGAAACCAGAGGAAGGAAAGAGAATGAAGTAACTCCTACCAGAGGCCCGCATAGAATATCTATTTGGTATAGCATTGGTGGTGTAACTACTTCTGCATCTTATGTGCAGAGCGCACGTATGGATGCACACCGTATAAAATATGCCAAAGAGAATAGAAATGCAGCGGAAAAATAGACATTTCACCTTTTGAAGAAGTGCGTTGACATCTTAGAGAATGGTTAAGAATATGCTCAACGGGTTGAATAATGAAAGAGTATACCACGTAGGTGTGCTACTTGGCTTGGGTTTGTTAAATACAGAATCACCTCGTATGAGACAGGGAGGAAAACTAAGGACAAGATTTCGCCACATCACTACGACTGCAACAATCTCACTTAGTTCTGATTGTTGATGATTGCCGACGATGGTTGCTGAGATGTTTTGATGATTGTTGAGACTATTGTTTCAGTATTGTTATACTGATGTTTGCTGAAGTATTGATGATCGTTGCTTAAGTATTGATATACTGATGATTGTTGAGATGTTTGCTTCAATATTGTTATACTGATGATTGATGAGATGTTTGTTTCGGTATTGTTATACTGATTGTTGAGATGTGTGCTTTAGTATTACTATAATGATGATTGTTGAGATAGTTCCAGTGTTGTTAAACTAATGATTAATTAATGTTGATTGTTGAAGTTTCAGTGTTACTACACTGATGATTGTTGATTGTTGAATTCATTGCTGAGATAGTTACAGTATTCCTATACTGATGTAGTAGGATCAGTATTTTCATATTGATGTTGTTTGATTGTTGAGACAGTTTCAGTATTCCCATACTGATATGACAGGTTCAATATTTTTCATAATGATATTGATGTGGCAAGCTCAGTATTTTCATACTGATGTTGATATGGCAGGTTCAATATTTCTATACTAATGTTGATAAGATAGTTTTAGTATTTCTATACTGATAAAGATGAGGTAGTCTCGGTATTTCTATATTGATGTTGATAAGATAGTTTCAATATTTCTATGCTGATGATGGTGAGGCAATTTCAATATTTCTATAGTGATGTTAATAATGATGATGCTTTGACATTTGTATGTTAATGCCGATGAATGTGGTTATGGTCTCAACACCTTGTGTTGATGTTGTTGATATGGTTATGGTCTCAGCACCTTGTGTTGATAATGTTGATGTGGTTGAAGTCGCAACCAGGCCTGGAATTTCAAATTTCCAGTGCTTGTCATCTGAAAATTTGGTGACGTTTTCGAGTTTTTGGTGCCTGTCATTTTACGTCCCAGGCAATTTGGTGCCTGTCAAATATTTTTTTTATGCCTATCAAATATTTTTTTATGTTATACTTGAGTGTGATTAAAAAATTTGCATAAAAATTTACTACTCTCAAAATATGCAACAACACAACAAGCAAATTTTATCCTAGGGATCCTACTCTCAAAATATGACATCATTGGATTCTAGAGATGACAAGCTTCTGGAACTGCCATATCCTGAGGGAGATCGAACGACACCATTAAATTCCCAATCTGGGGCAATCATTTTTGCCTTAATATACTAGGGATCATAAAGTTCTGAACTCAACTGCAACTTTACTATATAATAATAATACTGCTTCTATGCTGCTGCAGCAACATCCAGAGCCCAGAGATCGCCGAAGCTCCAAACTCTGGTTCTAAGACAAGGGGGCGAGAAAGGAAACCCTAATAAATAGTAAGTGGCATATAGATCATTTGATCATGTGATCTAATCACGGTCATACCATATCCGAAGTTAAAAGTCAGATGGGGGTCTGAAGGTTGGAGTCGAGTCAGCCATGGCGGATAAGAGATGAGGCTGCAGCACTGCAATATGACTTGAATTGGGAGAATTTGAAAGCGTATAAAGAATGAAGGGTCGAGGACTGTGATAGGCACGTGAAATAGAACTGCAAGACAAAATTGGTGCCTCAGAAAGTTGTTAGAAAAGTTAAACGGCATGCAGGCAGAGACAACACAGGCCATACATTCTTGCTGAGACTCAGCACTGGGGACTGTGGCCGAGAGACACAAGGAGCCATTTCCGCATTCAAAGTAAAGAGCCAAAATCATCGCTAAGAGACAGAACTTGAGAGTGTTACGAATATATCTTCCAAATGGAAAAAGTAGATTGAACCAGAAGAGAAGGAAAGAGGTTTTCAGTAGAGAAGAATCCAAGTCGGAATAATCTGGTGGAAAAAAGGACTTGATATATTTATATTAATTGCCTGAAGAATAGGATTTTCCAGCAGATTTTCCAGATGTGGAGAAAAATCAGCTTTCATTAATTTTTTAGTTCATTTCCAGTTTTTCCTTGGCATTGTTGAACAATATGATGGCAGGGGGATACAGAGGTTGTATGCAGAAAATAATTGCACCGTTGGAAAATGATTCCCAAGGAAAGATGAAGAAAACATAATATCCAACTCGACCGGAAAGATGAAGAAAACATAATTTCCAGCTCGGTCGAAGATACAAATGGTAAAATGGTTCTCTTTTACAAAGCTTCTAGACTCATAGTTCAACTCAAATATTGTAGACAGAACTTCCAATGTTCCTATTATTCACAGAAACTTTAATATGCCTAAATAATCAAATATTATACATAACTTGCTTAACGGTCACAAAAAGACTCCTTCCGACTCAAATTTGCTGGAAATAAACAGAGTTTAGCTCATAGATCGAAGAAGAAACATTCAAAAGTGAAATTGCTTACAGAATAGACGAAAACTAGGCATCATCCGAAAAACAAATGTTCCAATTTACCTGGACTGCAGTTAGAAGTAGAACAACGGGAATCAATTCAATGGATGCGCAGAAGAGTATTGATGTCCCTTTTAGCAGGAAGAATAGAATATTTCCGGGAAAGGTAAAACTATAATGGAATACAAGATCATCCTCCTGGCCTCTTCCAACCTCTTAACAATCCCTGGATTACCTTGATGCATTATGTCGATTAGATTACCCCCGATACATTATCTCGATGCATTATCTCGATGCATTAGAATGGCCGCTTCATCCAGAGAACACCAGAGTAGGTAGTTGAGTCACGGGAATGGAGGTCGGATTATTCAAAGAAAAGGAAAAGAAATCTGAGAGAGCATTAACTCCACCCACAAGGACATTGAAACTTCGCAGGGTACGAAGCAGCTGCACAGCAATTCATGCCCCCACTCCAGTATGTCGTCTACCTCAGATGCCAACATCGAGATAGGCCAGCATGCCTGCCAGTGCCTCTACAGACTGCAGGTACTATAAATTTTGACGTCTAATAAATATTAGTAGACTTCAAATTGACGGTTTGAACATTTTGGAGGACGTAGATGTTGACGTGTAAAAAAAATTTCCACCTGTCAAATACGTGTAAAAATGAAAAAAACGTTCTATGGAACGTCAAATTCCAGGCCTGGTCGCAACACCTTGTGTTGATGATGATGATATGGTTGTGGTCCCAACACCCTGTTCTGATAATATTGATATGATTGAAGCTACAACACCTTGTGTTGATGATGGTAATGTTGTCTCAACATTTTTTTTATGTTGTTGATGATGATGATGATGTTCCGACATCTCTATGCTGGTAATGGTATAACATTTATTGATGATGTTTATTTAGCGCTAACATGCTAATGATGTTTTTGATGTTTCAGCATTTACGTACTGATAATGCAGGTGATGATGTTTCAGTATTCACATATTGATGTGGCAGAATAAGATTCGGTATTTACATATTGATGTGGCAGAAGAAGATTTAGTGTTCACATACTGATGTTACGAAAGAAGGTTCAAAAGATGACCACTATTCATATACTAACGTGAGATAAGATGATTCAATATTCACATGCTGATGCTACAGAAGATGATCTAGAAGATGATTCAGTATTCATATATTGACAAGAGAGACGATGATCCAGTATCCACATAGAAGATGATCCAGTATTCATATATTGACAAGAGAGACGATGATACGATATCCACATAGAAGATGATCCAGTATTCATACACGGACGTGATAAACGATGACTCAGTATTCACATACGTATGCTATACGAAGAAGACCCGACAGATGATTCAGTATTCTCATACTGATAAGATAATTCAGAAGATGATAGAAGATCCTCGAGTACATACATAAGCTGATTCAATAATTATATATTGAAGATTGCAGAAGATTATCTAGTTGAGATCGATGATGAAGATGAATGATGGTGTTCCAAAACTTTCGATGACATATAGAGATTCACAAGTCAGTTCTACAATTGTGATGATGGTTGTTGTTGATGTAGAATACCTTCTTAGTTAAGAGGGAGCGTTAAAGTATTTGTAACTTTGAAAGATATTCTAGATGTATTGATTGTATTCCTTCTTCGAAGATGAGTTTGGTCTTGTTAGAATCATTGAAAGAATCAATGTAAACCTCCGGATGTAAATTGGGTCAATAGTACCCAAGTGTGAATATAATAAATGTTATTTGTGGTGTCTAGTTGGACAAGTGGGCCCAGTCAGTTAGATAAGTTGGCGCTGTCAGGTTAGAGGTCAAGTCAACTAAAGAATATAAATAGGTGAGGTGCCTCTCTCATTTTCACACATCACACTCTCAAGTATTGCGCTAGAGAGAGAGAGAAAGAGCCTACTATGGGAGATGAGCAACTATTCTTGTTGCTGGGGTTTTACACTGTCTTGGTCGAATTCTATACTGAGGAAGTTTTGCAGGGTTTTCTCCCTTGTGGTTTCCCCGAGGAAAATCTTCGTGTTCTCGTGTTGCTGCATTTGTCTTTGTTTCATACGTTATGTGATAGAATTTGAGATAGCATTGCAGTCGAGGGGAAGGGATGGGATTCCGTTGAGCGAAGCAAGCCATCCCTCTCGAGCCCGAGGTTAGCGGTTTAGAGAAAGCAGGGGGCAGGTATGCTCTTCATATATGTCATTACGCTTTCTCATTTTAAGTGATTCGTTATGCCAGTTGATGAGTTCAGTGATCCATGATGTCGGCTGATGATTTCTTTATATATGTCATTACGCTCTCGAAGGGACATAAATAGCCAGACAAAGCAACAAAGCTTCATGGTCAGCTCCTACCTTCTAAATAAGATCTGAACTAGGGGATTAGGAAGGTGATCCTTTGCTTATGGTTATGATGTTTTTTTTTTAACAAAAACTAAAAAGGGGGGTATGTATAAAAGGGGTTGTGCACAACCATTCATTACATAAAAGGTAATATCGAGAGTTTATGAACAACAAAACTACTGCATAGAGGACTTAACCATGGTGCTGTCCAAAAAACCATACATACATTCTGCTCAAAACTTCGGAAGCTGCTAGAGGGGTATACCCTTACAAACTGATTGCATAATAAGAGACAAAAAAACATACAGACATAACTAAAGGGGGAAGATTACTGATTTCCTCCGTTGATTCTAGGTTGATCGACGGATTCCTCCTCCATAGGAAGAATAGCTTCTACAACTTCACCATTGACTCTGCTGACCTGATTCATTGTTATGAATCGCTGGAGATCCTCCTCGATCCTATCCACTTTCCCCATAATTACCCGCAGATTTCTCTCGATGTCGTCTATGCGAGAGTCATGATTACTTATTTGAAGAGAAGTATAGCTTACAGTGTCTGCCATTTTCTTTACCTCCATCGTCAGTTCTTTGGTGTCCATGACATTGGTTGCAAGCAGTTCGTAAAGTCTGCGCAAATTCTTCTTTATGTCCGCCCATTCACCACCCTGCGCCATTCTGGGTGCTTCAGCCGAAATACTCAGACTAGCGAAGAGATTGAGAGGGACACAGGATGGAGAGACAGGAACGCTGTCTTGTTGCACCACAGAGAAATGATTAAGAAACGAATTGAGCACAAAGATTTCTTGAAACAAAGAGGCTTCACCTTGCTTTCGACTGTCCAGCGTGCCCACGGCACCTTCCAACCATCCCTGACAGAGACCAGGATGCAAGCTTCAACCCCAATTACCTGTCACTGAAACGCCTATGCTGTGAGCAGCCCGAGACACTGATAGGGATAATTTTGAACAGGAAGAGAGAGCTGTAAGTGCAAGCCTCTCTTTCACCACCAAACACGAAATGGGGAGGACCTGCCACGGGAGGCCCTGGAGCCACCCTTCACTGACGCCTATAACAACCTGCAACAAGAATCGCAGGGCTTCATGGAGGCCGGGGCTCACTGAAGGAGTGATATGGAGAGGCATACTGAATCCACAGGAGGAAAGGGGATAAAGATACGAGGGACGAGAGGCGTGTGAGGGGTAAATTCCATTAACCCGGGGCCTTAAGGCCATTAAAACTAAAGCGTCCGGAAGGAGGGAGGACCGAGGTAGAGGCCACGTGGCGTGGAGAAGGGAGCTAGGAGATAAATGCAAGGAGCCGGCAAAGGACAAGGAGGAAGGGGGAGCGAAGTGACAAAGGAGAGCTTGGAGTGGGGGAAGAAAAGGGAATAGGGGGAGGGGTAAAATGAGAGGAGGGGGATAAGGGGAACTAAGGACAAGGAAAAAAACCAAAAGACTAAGCCTACGATGCCCAAGCAAGGGGACATTCCAAAACACATAAGAAATATTTTGCCATAGAGAGACCCTATTCATCATTACGGGATATATTTATGGAGGGGAGGGTTCCCATCTTGTTTATAAATACCTTGCGGAAGAGAAGCACCAATATTGGCCATAACGTCTGCTGCAGTGTTGTTGATCCGGAGAATATGCAGAGGCTCATAGGAGTGAAGCAACAAAGGTTTTACTTTGTTGTACAGGCGATGACAATTGATTGCTCCCGAGGGGTATCCATTAATCAATTTGGAGATGACATGCTTTGAGTCTCCAAATATTAAAACCTTGCGATAATTTTTGGCCTGTAAAATCTGAAGACCTTGAAGAAGAGCCAGCCATTCTGCTTCGTTATTGGTTCTGTTTCCTAATCCCTAGGCAAAGGATTGTTCTATATTTCCACCGGGGTCCAAAAGGACCCCCCCCTACTCCTGCCACCCCATGCTTATGCTTATGTTATTATGATGCTAAATGTTTTAAATATTATATAACAATTAAAAATCTGACACTCGGTTGGTAAATTTTGGATTATTAGCTGAATAATTAAGTAAGTAAGAAAATTATTGGTTGGTTTTATTAATGTGGTGATGATATGGATTATTGGCAGGGAGGAGGATTCTTAATATATTGCGAAGGTACAAGGAATATGTCCAGACTCACAAAGTGTGGTAGCACACGAGGAAATGTGGGCTGAATGGAGTCACGGGGGGGTGTTCAACACTACACCAATAGCGATGTAGCCTAACGGGATGTCACAATTGCTTTCCAATAGTTCTCGCTTCCTTTGTACAATTTCCCCAAACGAAGCAAAACACAATGTTGAATGTTCGTTGTTTTGGGAGATTGATTAAAAGTTAAACTAATTACTTAGTCATCTAAATCTTTTTATGGTACAACCAACTCATCATGTGAATCTGTAGTGGAAGTAGAGTATACGAGGATTATTAATTTTAAATATTTTTGAACAAGGTTTTTTTGATTAAAAAAGTGTAAATCCCAAGAACCTCTTTTCGGGTTCAGTACTCGGGTAAGACCTTATCCATGAACCGTACTCAGGAAAGCAAGGGGGTTTAGTTTAAACTCAAGAGTGCAAAAAATTAAGTTTTCTAATTACTACATTGCTCAAATCTTTTTCCTTTCGGTACGTCGATTTAGCACAATGGGTTAGCATTCATATTACTTTGAAAATAAAACTAAAATATAATTTGAAATAGTGAAGGAAAGAAACAAACTACAATAACAACATAAAAACCATGCAAACAAACATAGACGTGAAAATGGATTTTTTAATCTTCATAATAAAATATTATTTCTTATGTGCTTCTTTTCTCGAGCAATTCAATGGTATTTAAGACTAGTAAATTGAATTTAATGGCTTGAATGTTACTTCTTTAATGGTTCTCGAATTGCTCAATCTAGGACCTTCACGAGGCTATGGAACAATTATTAATCTTATCCTTTATTTAATATGTTGAATAAAATAATAAATAAATAGTTACTGTGTTGGATCTTTTGAATTTGAAGTGTCGGCTTGATTATAAATTATAAATTCGGATCATTTGTCTCTGAAGTTAAATAATGGATCCTTAAATAAATAAGGATTGTTAAATAATACAACTTTCCAAAGTTAATGTTTATCAATGATATTTCATATTGGTGGCACTTCTCTAACTTGCTTATTATGATGTCTACATGCAATTAACAAATAGTTTTATTGACTTGTTCTTACACAAGCCATAACAACTAAACATGCATTATTTGAATTGATCAATGCATAACTATCCTATTGCCTACTACAACTTATATGATTATTCGACATGTTACATATTTGTATATTGATACTAGTGTGCATGTATGGCTAGTACATGCACATGTCAAACATGAGGCAATACAACTTATATGATTATTAGGCATGTTACATATTTGTATATTGATATGAGTGTGCATGTGCAAGTTGTGCACGCATGGCTAGTACATGCACATAGGTCGAACATGTACTATAAAAATACATCATCTTTCCTATGCATAACCACTAACTAATACTATTTTATGATTTCATATCTTATTTGTATGTTCTTATTAACTTAATCAGTCAAATAGGATGGGTACTTACTACTACTATCTCGGTATCGAAAATACCCCATCCTCAACAATGCTAACTAACACGTCCTCCCATCCTAACTTACGTTCACATCCTCCCTATCCTTCCTCTACTAGTATAGAAGTGGATGTCAGCTTCATCGACCTGACCACATAAAGACCCGAGAGTGCTAACAGCTACTAAACAACAGACCTATCCTTTTCTAGCAGGCATCTGATCGTCATCGTCACAACAACTTCGGGAGTGTGTCTTAGCATGACCCTCCCACAACTTCAGGTATCATTGTAACATAGGGTGGACAATATATCCAACCCTTTCAACATACTGGGTCTATACCCTATTAATTCATGCTCAATTGCTGTTAGGATTATCAGAATGCGTCATCGTATCATCAGCTTGGTAAATAAGGCGCTCTGCAAAATGGGTACTACACCACACTTCATATAAGTATTTGATCATCTCATAGCCTTTGTGTCCTACATATTAGTATCCCTAAACCATACATTTATAACAAATATCTTTATTCTATCAACATTTGATTCACATCATCAACAACCTTTCATTTCCTCACATAAAATCATTAAAGCAATCACATCAAGGGTTGGCATCTACGTACCACATCATATATATCATATTTCATCAAGGACAATAAGTAAACACACACGATCATTATGAAATAAATAAATCTCATGATAATTATGACATCAAAATCATATTATCATTGCAAAATTTCATAAGAATGGTAACATAATCACATTATATTCATAGTATTGACATAAGCATAGTAACATCATCGGTATAGTAGTAATATGTAAATAGGTCTAATGTGCCAAAATCTAGTTTTACTAAGTCTAACCGAGTCCAATAGGTAATAAGCAAAATAATATGGAGTGTGTATGTCGGTAAACATGCCTAATTAGAACATGGGGCGGCACATTCCAGTTTAAAACACTGCCCTCCCTAAACATTTATTACGATGGCTTGTATTACTAAAGAACATTTATTGCATTCTAGATACATGTGAACTACCGGTCAAGATTAAAATTGTATGTGGAAGGGCATATCTCATACTCATGAGTGAGGGCCTTCCCAAAATTGTTAGGTAATAATATGTAATTCATTGAAGTGAGTTTATTAGAAATAAGACTCGATGAAAGAGTTATGACAACATTTTTGAATCAAATTTAAAACATATATGGAACACACTCCCTCCCTATGAATCACATTAAAGGAAATACAAAGTAATTTAACAAGGATTTTAATGAATTCTATGGTTTAAGGTATAGTCATGAACTTTGAATAAGTCAAATCGACAACCTATGCAAACGTTGATAAAATGTGTAAATGTTAGTAAACATTAGTATGTGTAATCAAGTAAAGGTCTAATGGGACAAGTAGAGCCTATATTCTCCTACCTGGGAGGACGTAGAGACTATGCGTTCAGATTTTTCCTTCACTATTTTGACCATAACTTCGAGGTGAAGTTTCCTGAAGGGTGGGTGTATGTAACGCCTCATATTTAGACTAGGTGTGTTTATCACACATACATATTGCACTTTATTTTCTTATTATCTGTTAGACTCGGCTAGACCAAGTAATCTATGTATTAGGCATGTTAGACCTGATTATATGTTTACTATGTTTAATATGTTACTATGCTTATGCTCATACTATGATTCTGATGTTTTGATTATGTTTATGTGATTACTATGTGATTGTTATCATGAGATTCTTTTCCTTCAGCATGACAATATATGTTTAATGGTTGTTCTTGATGAAATGTGAAATATATGATGCGGTACGTGGATACCATATTGCGATGTGACCAATTGAATTATTAGAGGTCATGTGTACCTATGATGAATTAAATTACATGAATGAATGACGAGGATGATGACGTGGATCAATTGATTATGAGGTGGAATTACTTATTATATCTGTGAAGTACTAACCCATAGGACAAGACATTGGTGTTAAGTGATAGTCGAATACTTGATATGATATGTGGAATAATAACTTGTTACGCAATAAACCTTAGCAGCAAACAATGATGATACGATGACACAATCCAATAATCCTGATAGCACTAGAGTATGAATCGATAGGGTATATTCCTAGTATGTTGAGATGGTGGATGTATTGCCCACCCTATGTTACAATGATACCCGAAGTCATGGGAGGGTTGTGCTAAGTCACCTTCCCCAAGTTGTTGTGAGGATGACGGTCAGATGCGTGATAGGAGAGGATAGGTCTGTTTTTCAACCAATGTTATTGCTCTCAGGTTCTTATGTGGCCAGGCCGGTGAAACCGACATCCACTTCTATACTAGCAGGAGAAGGATAGGGGGGATGTAGAAGTAGGTTAGGATGGGAGGACGTTTTAGTTAGTATTGTTGAGGGTTGGGTATTTTCGATATCAAGTTAGAGATAGTAAGTACCCATCTTGTTTGACTGGTTAAGCTAATAAGAACATGAAGTTTAGATACGAAATCATAAAAGAGAGTAACTGTTAAATAACATAAAATGTTAAAGTAATTATATTATGTATGTATACTTGTTATGTTTGCATGAAGGACTATTAGTATTAGTTAGCAGTTATGTGAAATGAAAGATATTGTATGGTTATAGTGCATGTTCGACTTGTGAATGTATTGGCCATGCATGCACACCTTTCACATGCATGCCAGTATTGACATACGAATATTGGACATGTTAAATAATGGTATGAGTTGTTATGAATAACTAAGTTAATTAGGCAATGAATCGATACAAATAATGAACATTTTAATTATTTAAGCATATGTGAACATTGTAATAAGCAATTGATTAAGTATCATCAATTAGAATTGTTGTAAAGAATTCGTCATGAATAAACACAAATATTGTTCCATATGCATAAGTATAATTGTATTTTTTAATTGTTATCATGATTGTTTAAAACCCTTATGAGTGGTTTGTTTATAATCCATGAATATTGTGTTGGTACTAGGGAATGCGTAAGTGCAATTGTATTTTTTAATTGTTATCATGATTGTTCAAAACCCTTAATGAGTGCTTTTTTTATAGTCCATGAATATTGTGTTGGTACTAGGGAATGCGTAAGTGCAATTGTATTTTTTACTTGTTATCATGATTGTTCAAAACCCTTAATGAGTGCTTTGTTTATAATCCATGAATATTGTGTTGGTACTAGGGAACTTGTCTGTTAAACAATTAAGTATTATTATTAGTGATTAATCACTAATTATTATTATTCCATATGCGTAAGTATAATTGTATTTTTTAATTGTTATCATGATTGTTTAAAACCTTTATGAGTGCTTTGTTTATAATCCGTGAACATTGTGTTGGTACTAGGGAATGCGTAAGTGCAATTGTATTTTTTAATTGTTATCATGATTGTTTAAAACCCTTAATGAGTGCTTTGTTTATAATCCATGGATATTGTGTTGGTACTAGGGAACTTATCTGTTAACAATTAAGTATTATTATTAGTGATTAATCACTAATTATTATTATTTAATATTAATGAAAGTAGAAATTATTATTTACTATAAACCATAGATCAACCTAATTATTATAACAAGTATTGAATCAAATGATTATTAATAAGACGTAGAAGCAATTCGCGAAAAGTTAAAAGAGAAAAGAAATACGTTAATCTAATTCATGAAAAGTTAAAGGAAATGAAATTTGTTAATTTATACATAATGATATATTTTAATTGGTTATTAATGTGTACATAATGGTATAGTTTAAACAAAGAATTATTCATTAATTATTAATCACTAATTATTATTATTATTATAATAATTATTTGTAATGATAATTTTCCTTTGCTATGAATCATAAAAGGTTAGCAAGATAATTATATGAATTATTGAGTTAAGTAGTTATCGATCGGATTAATCGAAGCATTTCATGGAAAGATAGAAATGATATTTGATTATTTACTAAACAACATAAGATAAGATAAGATTGCATTAAATTAATATTTGTCATTAATTATTACTAGGTGAGACATAAGATTTAGATTAGATAACATAATTATGACACCTACCCCTACCAACCGAAAGGTCAATAATAATAATTATTAAATTATTATTATATCCAAACATATTTAATGCTTAAAATGGTGAGTGGAACTAATTATTATCCCATCGTCTCGTGAAGACCCCAAAAGAATGTATCGAAAATTGTTAATGAATGAGCAGTCAGGGAAATTGAACTATGGAGGTTGAACTATGGATCAAGGGTTGCTGCTATTCGGATTATTGGTTTATGGGCTTGGGTTCTAGCAAACCTGTTGGTTTCTTAGCACTAACATGACAAGCGCTATTCGACAGGGTGGTTTATTAGTTTGGTCACTAAGGTTTGGTCCAAGAGGAATTGCTTGGTCAAAAGGGGTCTGCGAGAGGTACTTGAACTACCTTTAACCCTACATTATACGATTATTTTACTTGTACATATTTATTTATTCATTTACATTTATAATGTTAATGTAGAAATAAACCATGGACGAAACATGACATCTGAAACATGAATTCTAGATCTTTTGTAATTATTTCATTTCGGATATTTAGAATATTGTGATATAAATGAAATTTTACCAAAATAGACATAACTGTAACAAAATTTTGATGCAAAATAAAATTGAAATTTATTATTAAACCAAGCTCTGAATGAGTTTTTATACATCAAATTTAACCTAACCACTTGTTTAGTGCCTTAGAAAAGGTAGAGCACTACATAATATAGTTTCCATGTGGACCATGTTAACGTAGTGCTCTGCCTTCTCTAAGGGCACTAAATTAGTCACTAGGTACAATAGTTCATTTAGAGCTTGGTTTAATAATAAATTGAGTTTTGCTTTGCATCAAAATTTTTGTAACAGTTTATGTATTTTTGAATTTGCATTCATACCCTATTATTATTCTAAATTTCCATAATGAAATAATTATAGTAAATATAGAAATAATGTTTAATATTCATTGTTTCATCCATGATTTATTTTTACATATAGATTTATAAATGTAAAGCAGTAACTAAATTTGTACAAGTAGAATACCTGGATAATGTATAACTGAATGTAGTTCATTTAGCTTCTGTAGTTCCTTTCGACCAAGCCTTAGTGACCAAACTGATAAACGACCATGTTGACTAGCTTTTATCATGTTGGCCCTAGGAGAACAATGGGTTTCCTAGCCTCCGAGCCCACAAACAAATAATCCCGATAGCATCTTCCCTTAGTGAAATTCTCCATAACTTTTCATTTCTGTGGATCAATAACATAGTTTTCACAAACTAGTTTCCTTTGATTTTGCCACCTCCTCCTTGGAATTGTGCCCCTCCTCCAAGCCTCCATTCCTGCCCCTCCTCGGAATACTTTCACCTCTCAAAGTCCAACTTTTCCTTAACCCTCACTCCAAAGAACCAACCCCCTCCATATCCCCAAACTCTTACCTATATACCATTTTTCACTTTCATTAGCCTTCCGACTTACTCCATCGCCCTCTCCAAACATTTATTACGATGGCTTGCCAACTTCATAATAAAATATTATTTCTTATGTACTTATTTTCTCAAGAAATTCAATGGTATTTAAGACTAGTTAAGTTGAATTTAATGGTTTGAATGTTACTCCTTTAATGGTTCTCGAATTTCCATAATGAAAAAATTATAGTAAGTCTAGAAATAATGTTTCATATTCATTGTTTCATCCATGATTTATTTTTGCATTTAGATTTATAAATGTAAAGCAGTAACTAAATTTGTACAAGTAGAATACCTGGATAATGTACGGCTAGATGTAGTTCATTTAGCTCTCGCGGTTCCTTTCGACTAAGCCTTAGTGACCAAACTAATAAACGACCATGTTGACCAGCTTTTATCATGCTGGCCCTAGGAGACCAATGGGTTTCCTAGCCTTCAAGCCCACAAACCGATAATCCCGATAACATCTTCCCTTAGTGAAATTCTCCATAACTTTGCATTTCTGTGGATCAATAACATAGTTTTCACAAACTAGTTTCCTTTGATTTTGCCACCTCCTCCTTGGAATTGTGCCCCTCCTCCAAGCCTCCATTCCTCCCCCTCCTCGGAATAATTTCACCTCTCAAAGTCCAACTTTTCGTTAACCCTCACTCCAAAGAACCAACCCCCTCCATATCCCCAAACTCTTACCTATATACCATTTTGCACTTTCATTAGCCTTCCGGCTTACTCCATCGCCCTCCCCAAACATTTATTACGATGGCTTGCCAACTTCATAATAAAATATTATTTCTTATTACTTATTTTCTCAAGCAATTCAATGGTATTTAAGACTAGTTAAGTTGAATTTAATGGTTTGAATGTTACTCCTTTAATGGTTCTTGAATTGCTCAAACCAGGTCCTTCATGAGGTGGTGGAACAATTATTAATCTTATCCTTCATTAAATATGTTGAATAAAATAATAAATAAATAGTAATCATGTTGGATCTTTTGAATTCAAAGTGGCAGTTTGATTATAAATTCGGATCTTTTAATTTATTAATTGAAAGATTCAACATTTTCACTTATGATTTTAAGATTGAGCATTTCCACTTATTTAATTAATAATTATTATAAGTAAAATAATAATAATAATAATTGATGGTAAATAATAACATCAACATTTATTTGTTTGATTGTTTGAGTACCCTAGCAGTAGTTTAGTACACATTTTATCAATAACAAGGTATGTTTAATGGTTTAAATAAATCAGGATTAATCGTTAAATAATACAACTTTTCAAAGTTAATGTTTATCAATGATATTTCATATCGGTGGCACTTCTCTAACTTGCTTATTACAATGTCTATGTACAATTAACAAATAGTTTTGTTGACTTATTTTACGCATGCCCTAACAACTAAACATCCATTATTTAAATTCATCAATTCTTAACTATCCTATTGGCTACTACAACTTATATGATTATTCGACATGTTACGTATTTGTATATTGATACTAGCATTCATGTTCAAGGTGTGTATGCAAGGCTAGTGCATGCACAGGTCAAACATGTACTATAAATAAACATAATCTTTCCTATGCATAACTGCTAACTAATACTAAGAATCATTCACGTAAAGAAAACAAGTATCGATATATAATAAAATTACTTTAACATTCTCAATTATCTAATAGTTACTCCATTATATGATTTCATATCTTATCTGTATGTTCTTATTAACTTAACCAATAAAACAAGATGAATATTTACTACCAGTATCTCAGAATCGGAAATACCCAACCCTCAACAATGCTAACTAACACGTTTGTCCATCCTAAATTACGTCTGCATTCTCCCTATCCTTCTTCTGCTAGTATAGAAGCGGATGTCAGCTTCATCGACCTTACCACATAAGAACCTGAGAGCGCTATTGTCGACTAAACAATGTACCTAGCCTCTCCTACCAAGCGTTCGATCGTCGTTATCACAACAAATTGGGGAGTGTGTCTCAACACGACCTTCCCACGACACCGAGTATCATTGTAACATATGGTGGGCAATACATCCAACCCTCTCAACATATTGGGTCTATACCCTATTAATTCATTCTCTGTTCATGTCAGGATTATCAAAATGTGTCATCGTATTATCAGCTCGGTAAAGAAGGCTCTTTGTAAAATGGGTACTACACAACGCTTCATATCAAGCATCCTGACTATCTCATAGCCTTTGTGTCCGACAAATTAGTATTTTGAAACTATACATTTCTAACAAATATATTTATTCAATCAACATTTGATTCACATCATCAACAACCTTTCATTTCATCACATAACATCATTAAATCGACCACATCATATATATCATATTTCATCAAGGACAATAAGTAAACACACATGGTCATTATGAAAGAATGAAATCTCATGATAATTACAACATTAAAATCACCTCATCATTGTAAAATTTCATAAGAATGGTAACATCATCACATCATACTCATAGTACAACATAAGTATAGTAACATATAATCAGGCCTAATGCGCCAAAATATTGTTTTACTGAGTCTAGTTGAGTCCAATAGATAATAAGCAAAATAAAATGCATTGTATGTTGGTAAAAATACGTAGTCAAAATATGGGGTGTTACACCCCAGGGGCCCATGGGGACTGGGCTTTGATGAGCCTACTCAAGCCTTATTTTCTTATTACAATGATGAGAAAGAAAATGGACTTTGGTCCTCAAATCAGGATCCAAAGGATAATAACATGGAAAATTGATTTTTAAAAAAAAAGGGGACCTCTGTTAGTCTTCTTTTACTTCAATTTTTGATTTTTCGGCAGAGATTCCTCCTATTGTTTCGTAAAACCTGCAAAAACAACAAACAAACATTTATTAAACATTCCCAAAAACACTTTAATGGTATTTGGAAAAAATACAAAAATTTGCCCAAAAAATTTCTAAGTAAAAAATAGTAAAAACTAGCTAAAAGTGATTGAGAAAGTGAACTAAAAATCTGCTTTCTTAGGGTCTTTGTTTGCCTCTGAAGGATAGAAAACAAAAATGAGCATTAACTTTTTATATAACTATTAAAATGCACAAAACGTATTCATTAAGCTTTTTTAATTTTCAAAATTTTAAACTTGCGAATAAAATGAAAAGTAACCACAAATAGGATTTTAAATGCACCTTGGAAGTAAACTAAAACTAGAAACTTTTAGTAATTAGATCTACTTTTAATATAACTTTAGACGATGGATATAATATGGAAACGTTTGTAATTAAAAGGATTTTTTAAGAAAGTTGTGGATCAAAAGTTGAAGAACCCAGAGTAGAGCAAGAAATAAATGAGAGAAAATGCATCCTTAGTAAGATCAGAGGGACAAAGCTTCTTTTTCAAATTTACTGAAGGAAAGGTAGAGCACATTTGCTCATTAATAGCCCATCTTTGGCTTCTTGCAAAAGTTTCTCAACACTGACAATTGGGATTAAAAATACATGTGTAAACAAAAAAGAAAACTATAGGAACAATGTTGATCCAAACATGGAATCATACATATACCAATTTGTCTTCCTCGATTTACAATAAAATAGTAAATGATCAAGAATTACCTTTTATCATTACTAAAATACCATTTCCTTCTGAAAGCAAGTTAATCTCAAACATATTCAAGCATGAAAACAAATACAAGTTATCTCAGTAATGTAGAGCAAACTCCATCCAAACATTCATAGATATCACACATAAATTGCCTCCAAAGCATTTTATTAACAATATTCAAGAAAACTATTACAATGTATGCAAGTAGAGGTTCCACCTTTTTTATCCAAACAATGAAGAAGTGACCAGCTTAAATAGGAAATGAGAAACCTAGGGGGTAAATCCACCACTAAGAGATCAAGCATAGCTGAGCTTGAGTTCATGAGAAGGTAGGTGCGTGTGATTGACTTAGTGTCCATTGAGAGAGTGTCGCCTCTCCAAGAGAGTTGTGGCCCTCACCAACTCACATCCTACCAACCCTCCATGCACTACCTACCCCCACACTATATATTTGTACTACCCAAATTGTGAGAAATGGGTGAAACACATGATATGATATGACAAGGTTGAAAGGTGCGGCTTTCTTCATAGGATCAATCACCATACAAGCCACCCAATCACCACTAAAAAAAGTACTCATGTTGGCCATGGTGTGAGCAATGGGATACTCGTTGGGTAAAACATATGGTAAGTCAAACATGTTTTAAACTTGATGTTTCCTTTCTAAAAATAACTCACCCATATGGGGACCACCATGCCAAATCATCCCTTAGCCATTAGACAATTTTTTTTTTGACTTTTTACTATTTTGAATTTTCCAAAATGATACATTTTTAGCATTTAAATGCCACTTTAATGCTTCATTAGCCAAATAATGCCTTCCAGGATGTTTTAGCCGCTCGAAACATAATAAAAGTGGTCCCTGGGGTAAAGAGAATGCTCTGAGTGTGAAAACGAGCATATCCACACCAAAAACAGACTTTGTACCCACCAATTATTACATTTTGATTTTTTTTTAATTAAATCATTAAACAATGGCTTAAAAAACAATATATATATATATATTGAATCAGACAAAAATCTAGGGGGTCGTAGTACATGCCCATATGACTTAATATTGATATCTAGCATGCTCATATACATTGACATGTGAACTTTAATAACCTCCTAAGGCATACCCGCCAAGATGACCATTCCAACTTCGTAGGAGCGGTGAAAAACTCAAAAATTATACATCGCTTATTCAACATTGCATAATTGGCAAGGGAAAAATAGCTTGGAATGATAGGATTGACGTCTAAGTCTTAGGAAGCTAAGTCCTTAACAAAAAAAATGGTCATGCTAGTACATTTATTACAGTTTCCTCGAAGGGGTATGAACATGCAGTACACAAATAAAAAGGCCATGAAGGCCTGAATGGACTTCTGAAATCTGAGTTGGAACAAGTACTTTGTTAATGTTTGGTGACCCACTGAAAGTCCAACTAGATGCATCCTAGTCGGTAGCATCTGACTCCAACTGTGGGACGTGCAATTAATTTGAACCTCGTGGAAATTGATCATACGAGAAATCTAGAATCTCTGGTTCCTGCATAAAACTAGGATAAACCAGTCACATGTATATAGATAACCAAATGAAAAAAATAAGTTGCAATGAAACTTTTATAGATATAATATACACAACATAATGTACAAAGTAATGTATAGAAAAATAAACTAAGCTAAGATATTTTCACTGAAAAACAGTTTCAAAATCTGTCTGTTGGCTGACAGAGTCTGGTTTTCCCCATCCATGTCTCTGAGATAAAAAGAGTAGTCACTAGCCACATCATTAATTATGTAAGGTCATGTCCGTAAATTGTCAAACTTTTCGTGCTTGCCATACTTTTCTCTCTGTTTGTCCCAAAGTAAACTCGTATCTCCTCTTTGAAGAACCCTTGGTTTGGATGATTTGTCAAAAATTCTTTTGACCTTATCCTGATTTTTGATATTCTAATTAACAACCCCTCTTATGTCTTCATCTGATTCTATCAATTCATTTATTCTACTCTAAAAGTCATCTTGGTCTGAACCTGGATCTTGCAGAGTCTGATACATGGTAACTGAAGATGAATCAACAAAGTCACATTCATGCCATAAACCAACTTGAAAGGATATTTTCTCGTTGCACATTTGTTAGTAATTCTATCTGCCTAAAGTGCAAAGTTGATTTTACTATCCCACGCCTTCTTGTTGTCACCAACAACCTTTTTCACGATGGTCATCAATATTTTATTGTTTGACCTAGCAATACCATTTCCTTGGGGATAGTAGTTTGAGGAATGAGATAGGATAACGCCATATTTAAGGCAAAATGAAGACATTGCTATTGATCTGAAGGCTTTGGCATTATCTGTGGTTGTCTTAGTAGGAACCCCTAATCTAGTGATGATTCCATCATCAATGAATTCCATAACCGCTTTCTCGGTTGCTTCTTTAGTAAGTATGGCCTCTACCCACATGGTAAAATAATCAGTTGTTGTCAAAATCCAAGTATAACAATTACTTGAATTGTCCTTAAATTTACCAATTAAATCAAAGCCCCATTGTTGAAAAGGGGCTTGGATTATTACCGACTTTAGAGGTAATGCATCAAGCTTTTGTTTTCCTGTGAAAAATTGACATTTCTAGCAATTCCTAACAGACTTGTGTACATCAGTAAATAAAGTGGGCCAATAGTATCCAACTCTAAGGATCTTATGAGCTGTGGTTTTAACTGCAAAGTGGCCACCACAAAATCTTAAATGAAACTCCTCTTCATCCACACACCTAAGTATGGGACCATCCGAGTTTTTCCAACCTAATCCTTCTTGTGTAAGGAAATACTTGGTGGTTTGCAATCTTAATGACCTTCTCTTGTGGCCAACTACATGATATGGACAGGTTAGGTTGAGGAGGTAGAATATAATGTCTGAATACCATTTTTGTTGTTGAAGATGTTGAATTCCTACTGAAATGGTTATTGTCGATGAACTATTCTAACAAACCATACCTAAGGCTTGTTCATTTCCTTCTGTCATCATCTTGGCAAGTCCCTGTCCTTTGATTAATTTAGTGGGATTAATTTCCAAGTCATATTCTTGGATCTTTAATACCCATTTTCTCCTTATGCTAAGGAAATCTTGTTGAGATAAGATATCCTTTACTGCTGAGTGAGGGACATAGCCAACTACTTTGGAGTAACCAATATAAGTTCTGAATTGTTTCAAAGATTTGACAAGGTCATAGGATTTATTTTCCATGGTTGTGTAATTTAGCTCAGAATTCTATAAGGATCTACTCATAAATGCAATAGGTTGTTCTTGACCCTCATTCTTTTGCAACAACATTTTGACAATTGTGTCTTCTGATGCAAATGAGAAAATTTGGAAATCCTTGGAGTAGTATGGACTTATCAAAATAGGAGACCTAGAGATGCAGTCTTTTATGGATGCAAGAGCTTCATTTCCTTCTTTATCCCATTCAAACTTAGCTTCTTTCTTGACTAGATTTTGGATAGGTTTCAATAATTCCGCCAAGTTTGTTATGAACCTCCTTATAAAGTTGATATGACCATTGAAGGACTGTAGGGATTTCTTGTTATGGGGTAAGGAGACTTTCTTTATAGCTTCTACTCTCTCTGGGTTTATTTTGACCCCATCTTTGGAAATTATGTGTCCAAGTAACTTACCCTTATAAAATCCAAGTGTTGACTTGGATGGGTTCAATGATATGCCAATCTTCCCGCATCTCCCAAACACTTATCTGAGATGAGCTACGTGGCCAGATATTTATTTTGAAACATTAGAAAGGTCATCTTGGTAGATTTCTATTATTTTCCCAATTAACTTATTGAAATCATAGTCCATGGATCTTTGGACTATTGCACCTGTGTTCAAAAGACCAAAAGGCATAATTAAATACTCAAATGTTCCCCAAGGTGAGTTGAAGGTGGTTTTGTGTTGATCCTCCTTTTTGACTAGCAACTGGTTATATCCCAAGAAACCATCTATCATAGATATTATACCCAATCCAGTTACTCTTTGTAATAATGTTTCCATATCAGGTAAAGGGTAATTGTCTTTTATGCACGAAATATTCAAGTTCCAGAAATCAATGCATATCCTCAACTGCCCATTCTTTTTTCTTACTACCACCAAGTTTGAGCACCATGATGCATGTCTTGTTGGTCTAATGCTGCTAGCTACTAACATTTTATGTAGTTATTTTTGGACCATGGAGGCCAACTTGGGATTTATTCTTCTAAGTTTTTTCCGAAAAGGTTTATCTTCTGACCTTAGTGGGATAGTATGTTGGAATACATCATCTCGACAGGATTTTAACTCATCATACGTAAAATAAAACACATCTTTGTATTCCTTTACTAGCTCTATTAAATCCTTTATTTTTTGATCAAAATTACCTTTTCTGATTTTTATATTTCTTGGTTCTTCCTCAATACCAATGTTTATTTCTATGTAATCAACCAACTTTATTGCTTCTTTCTTTTTATACCTGTCCTGTCTATCAAAGGTGTGATCCAATTCAATAACATTCATGGGAATAGGGTTTCTTGGTTGATCCTCTATTTCAACATGAGAACTTTGCTCATTGTGATAGTTGATTTGACAGTCGAAAAATTCATGCATATTATTAATAAATCTTATGATTTGACTGTCATCTTGAAAAACTTGCATATGGTCAATGTTATCAAGGATTGAAGGCCTGGAATTTTTTCGAATTTCCATCTCTTTATATTAATTCCTCTATGAATTCCAATGTTGAAGCTAGAACTGCAAGTCTATTTGTTTCACTATTTTCCATGTGGGGAACTACTATAAGGTCTAATGCACTGAAATATTCCATGATGGCCCAAAATGTATTTCGATACTTTCTAAGCCTTTCACTTTTACATGCAAATGTTTCTTTACTTGGGAAATAATTAGATCTAAATCACCATTGATATTTAACACTCTGACACCCATGTCTTTAGCTATCTCAAGTCCTAAAACTAGTTCTTCATACTCTGCCACATTATTGGAAGCATCAAATTCAAGTCTGTAAGCAAAATTAAAATTCTTTTTTGAAGGTGAAGTTAGGACTATACTGGCTCCTTTTCCAGTTTTGGAAAAGGATCCATCAAAAATCATTCTCCATAGCTAATCGGACTCCTCATCATTAGCCTTTTCTCAAATGGGTATAAGAGAATTGACATATATAGCATGATTTCCAAGATTATCTGTTTCACAAATATATTCATTATCTGGCTAATATGGATATTGCACATGATACTTTCTTTCCTTTTCTCTATATAATTTAGCATATGCATCTTCAGAAGCAGGAATCATGGCATAAGTCCAGTCCATTTGAATAGATCCTCCAAGAGAGGCAACCCATTTTCTTGATAATAACGTTCCCCATATGTCAGGCACATCTATGACTACTATGTCCATGGTTACAACAATGTTAGGGTATGTTGCTAATTTGACTAGGAAATTTAGAATTATACCCACGAAATCGATTTCTATTGAGTCCATGGCACATACATTCTGATATGGTCTTGAGATAGTTAAACCCATTTGTTCCATGACTTTTCTAGTCATGATGTTCGATGATGCACCCAAATCAAGCATGTAATTGTGCAACAATTTATTCTTTGCAATCAAAGATATATAGAAGAAAGGATGCTCTTCTTTATTAGGATCCCTACTATGCAAAATGATAAGGACATCTTCATTAAAGTTACTCTGTTTCTTGGACAAATATTCTTTAGGTTTATCCTTTAAATTCTCCTTTGAACTGACCAGTTTATCTTTAGGTTTCGCAGTAATTGTTTCCTCAGATTTTTCAATTACATTTTTCTTATGTTCTGCTAAGGTTTTCATGAAAATATCTCTTTGACTTAGAATTTTAAGGATTTCAATTACAAGGACATAAATATTAGCACTTGTTAACTAATTACCCAAATCAATGTTTAGATCTAAAGGGGAGGGTTTTTAACCTTTGGCATATGCTGGTTTGACTTGGCTGGGATCTTGTTTTTCTTTCTCTGATAAACAACACCTTTGTACCACTCCATAATCTATTCAGGTGAAGGTTTTTCGCCAAAAATATTTGTAGCATTATCTTTTTCCTTACTATAGTCCTTAACTTGCTTCCATTTGTCTTTTGAAATATGATGAACTTGTCCTACATTGTTTATGTAGTCATGACTTCTAGGATGTCCCATGAAGTTATTCATTTCCATTTTTTCTTGTTCCATAATGTAGTGGAATTTTGGACTAGTGGATTCTTCATGAATTTCATCACAAGGACGACAATAGGGAGGAACCTGATCAATCACCATGTTGTTTGTTTCAAATTGATTTGGAGGTCTCTTCTCATAGGGATGAGATTTCTTTTTCCACTCCTGGTTTTGTATGGGTTGGAAATTCTTATTATTTTGAGAAACCTGTACTTTTTCCATGTTGTTTATCCTATTCTGCATCACATTCATCTGGGAGGTGCAGCTTATCATCATTTGCTTCATCATGTCCGCTACTTCTTTCATTGATTCTTTGGCCTCATCTCTTCCCTTGGGCTCTGTTGTTTTTCCTTTGGAATCATGAGGTTTAGAAGATGATCTGGTGCATATAACTAATCTTGGGATGTTATACTTTCCTGTCAATTCCATGTTTGTGTCTATCTTTTCAGATATTTCCATGGCTTTCTTTAGGTAATCAAGCTTTTTGTCTCTAAGTTGGTACCCCATTTCTCCCTCGAATGCTACTTGTGTAATATATGAGAATTGATGTGTCTGATGGTTTGATATTAGCATGGAGTCTTCCCACCATATCACTGAACTTTTTATTAAACTCTTTTATGGTTTCATTCTCCTTTTTTGTGTTTGTTAAGGCATCTAAAAGGTGCCTTTTTTACTTTCTTACCCCCCATCTTTTTTTGAAAGCAGTTTCAAATTCCTTGAAGGTCTTGATACCGTTTTCGGCTAGGGAGGTGAACCATTCAAATGCACTAGCTTCAAGAGATAAGGCGAACTTCCTCATCTTTACATCTTTGTGGTTGACGTTGTGACACCATTTATTGTAACATTGTGTAAAAGCCAACAAATGAGACTTAGCAGTTATAGCATTGTTTCCATAAAAATATGGAATCTTCCCAATGGCTTTATCTGGGATGTTATGAGGATTCCCAATTATGACATAATAATCCAGAGTTTTAAGAAAAGTACTCATGGTACTATGTGAATTACTTGATTGATAATTATCAACAAATAAAAGGTGACTATCTAAGATTGACCTAGATGAGAGATTGTCAAGGATCTTATGAGAAGATAGCTTTCTTTTCCTCCTATGGTAAACCTTTTCAGGTTTAGGAATGAACTGAAGAAATACTTAAGAGTTTATTCTTGTAGAACGTCTTGGTAAAATTAAAGGCAGTGTAGTTGCCTAATGATCTGAGTAAGTTTATTGAACTGCAACATTCATTAAACAAAGTAAAAACAAGAATGAAAACTCAAAAGTTGTATTCCAGGAATAAAAATATTTATCCTCGATAACGACGCCAAAATGTTGCCACCTAATTCGCACCTCGGGTAGTGTGGCAGAAATCTTCAAGCCACTGGGTGCAATCTTAGGGGAAAGATCGAGCCAAGTGCTGTCACCAGATACTCTGCTCCTCCGTCTAGGCCAACTCTTAGCGAAGCCAAGGGGGGCGGAACCTAATGAAAATAAATCTAAGGTTGTTTCTAACTATGAAAGCAAGAAACAAAGATTTTCTATCAGTTTTAAAAATGGAATGAAATTAGAGATTACCAATTACTACAAATAAGATTACTTTAGCAACCCTTAGTTCAAATAGATACACAATATTCAAGACACATTATGTAATTAACTTATGTAAAACATAACAGAATAGAATTGTGCCATATTGAAAAGAGTGCTTTGCAAATGTGGGTTGCTAGTGTAGTCTCAGTGAAAGTTTTATACTGTCTCGGTTGGTTTTATTAATGTGGTAATGATCTAAATTATTAGCAGGGAGGGGGATTATCGATATACTGTGAAGGTACAGGGAATATGTCCATACACACAAAGTGTGGTAGCACATGGGGAAATGTGGGTGAATGGAGTCACGGGTGTTGGAATATTGGACAATACTGAGAAGGGGGGGAGGGGTGAATCAATGTTGATAAATTTTAATAATAAAAATCACTTTTAAATTATTCATTAACATACACGATCAACAAGATACAAGGAACAAAATTTTTATTGTGGAATCCCAATTGAGAAAACCACCAACACTTTCTATTATTGCAAAATTATATTTACAAATAGTTTGCAAGCACCAACTTGCTGGAGAATTCAATCCCCAAGTTTCTTACCTACAACACCCTCTCAACTACAACTGAAGGATGCTACAACACCTTGGTTTTTGCCTGCTGCAACAGACACGGATGCTACAACAACCCTTTTACTAGCTACTACTGGAAGGAAGCTGCGACCCCCTAGTTTATCAGCTACTACTGAGAGGATGATTCAATATCCCATTTACCAGCAACCACTGGAAGGATGCTACAACCCCCTTTCAAGCATGTAGCCTTCCCTAACATCACCCTGTCGGATCTTCTTATGTCTTCAATTTTTTCACTGGTTTCTCATCACTTCCTTGGTATTTGTCTTCTGTTGCTGTTGCTACTTGGATTTGGCCCCCAGAGACACCTTCACTTCAGAACGAGCTCCTGTTTAAATATTCTATCATGTCTTTAAAACATCACACCCTTTTAATAAATGTGTCCTTCCAATTTTATTATGCCTCTTCATTCTAGAACATGACTTTTAACTATCACACCCTTGCACCAATTAACTTTCTGTTTATACTTGGATTCATTTAATAATATACTCTGCTACAAATAACATTTCATTAAATACATCTCTTCATCAATCTAATTCTATTTATAATGCTCTGTTTAGTTTGTCAGTCACACCCTTTAATTATGTTTATTAAATAAATAATACACCGTTTTTACAGTTATATTTTATTTTAACAAATTTGACATTATTCAACCAATAACATTATTGCAAAGATTCCCGTGTATATCGTAGTTACAGTCTATGTTTTCCCTTCTTGTGTGCATGTATTCTTGTTTAACTTGCCATTATGCTTTCTTCATATCTGGAATGAGTGTATAATAGTTCAGAATTCATATTGTTATGCTCTGGCTATTATTCATGTATTCACCAATATTTATTACCATAGTTGATGCAGAATTCATCTCCTCGATGCTATGTATTGATGGAATGTCATTCTTTATTCTTTATCACCAGACCAACAGCATTTTGACTGTAACCGATTGGTACCTTTCCTTTTAAAAATTTCACGCGCAAATTGTTCTGTGATTCATGAATACTTGTGAATCCATAGCCCAATGTATGCTTTCTTTGTTTCAACCACCAACACATCTGAAATGTATTTTGTTTGTGTATCTGGACCTGATAAAAATATGTGAGAGATCCCTCTCTAGAAAGGAAGAGGCCAACTTCCTTTCTTAAAGTGGTTCTGCTGTTACCTTGGGATTTACCCTCGAAAACCTAGGGTGCAATTTTGAGTGCTAACAAAATGGCGTCGTTGCCGGGGAAGAAAGTGCAAATCAACCATGGGAAAACAACATTGTCTTAGTTCTATGACCTGGTTGAGCAGCCGGTCATAGACACATATAGGTTGTATATGCTCTGGAGACTCCACTCGAAGCTTCTTAAAGGTGACTCCACTGGGGATACTAGCCAGAAGGACCGATACGGGGAGGAGGGTTCAAATCTTCCTTGGGTATGGGCACTAGAGTTTTAGATATTTTTGTTGATGGTGAACAATGGTCAAACATCAAGAAGGTCGTGCAACTTTCACCTGTCGACTCCATCTGCAAAGAATCTATTCTTCATAAGGTTCTATGGCAGCTCCACTGTTAAAAGGGGTTGCAAAGTTTGATGAGCTAATTCAATTTCTCCATCATCAATATGGGTTCTGTAGCTAGAAGGTATGCTCCTATGAATCATGTTCACATTCCTAGTTTTCCAAATCGAATACCTAATATAGATTGGATAGCGTATCTTCCAAGATTCAAAGATCAAAAGGGTGATGATGTTGGCATTCATTTGTTTAAATTTCAAGCATATACATAAGCTGGGAGTTAAATTGTATGAGGATTCTTTAATGACAATGTTCATGGCTAGTTTAGAAGAAAATGCAAGGTCATGGTATGAGGGATTACCATCAAGAAGTTTATCCTCCCTTAATATTTTCATACAATATTTCATGAACATTTCAAAGACCAGTATTTTTCTCTGTTGTCAATTCAATATTGTTGCACATGTGATAAAGACTTCATTGAAAATATGAAAGACGAATACGACGATGATCAGTATGTGGATGAATAGGTTTTAGAAATCTTACATGAATACTCAGCTCAAAAACAAACACAAAAAAACCGCCTTGACATTCAAGAAAATTCCCAGTAGTTGGTAGTGTCTTCCTTGACTGAAGTTGACATAAGCCAAAACTATGATTCCACTAGCTATTTTTCTTTCCGTGAAACTGATGATAGTTTGCAGCATTCTTGTACATTTTTGTGTGACTAAGAAAGAAGTTGGGACTGTAAATCAAATATTTCCTCATATTATTCAGCTCCTGAAAGTTTGTCAAAGGAAGAGGATGCCCCTCTTCAATCAGAAAACCCCCTTTTGCAACAACAATTTCTCCAAAATTATAGTGTTTCTGTGGATGATTGTATAGAGAACTCCGACTCTCGAAAATGGCAGTCTGATAGTCTTTCCACATGTTTTGAAATTTCAAGTAAAGAAGAATTAGGCCTTGAATCAAGGTTAGAAGGAAGATATGAAAGTTCATAGCCTATTAATGAAGAAAATTCCATTGCAATCTAGGGTCAAAGGGTTGAAAACATAGAAGATAGTGAGTGTGCTGAAGGTGACAGTTTGCCTTTGTATTATGCTATGATTTGAATTGTTGAGGTATCTACATAAAATCTCTAAGAAAGCACAAAAAATTGAGGATATCACATTTTAAGAAATAGATAATGAAAATGGAAAACAATAATGACATTAATCCCAGTCTATGGAAGAAACAACAACTTGCCATGAGATGTCAAATCACAAAAAAGGAGATGAGATGGATGAACAACTAGAACCTTCTCTGCCTTCCAATCCTTCTTTTGATGAGCAAGAAGATAATCAACTTAATGATGTACATGAAGAGAGTCATCCTAATTTTCCTTATGAAGAATGGAATGAGCATGTTGAGAATTATGTTAGTGATATTTTTAAAGAAGATTTCGGCATGCTTATATGTGATGAATACAACGATGACTACTTAGATAATGCACCCGAAGAACCTAAAGTCTGCAATAACAGATTGGATCACCTAGAATATGATGAGGGTCTCAAATGGGGTATTGCTTTATGTTTTTTAAAGTCAGAATTTTTTTTCTTTCTGATTCCATTGAAGAACACGATGATATTTTCTTTGAAACACTTGGAAGGAATCAGGTTTTAAATTCTGAGATTTTAGATGAAAAAAACCGATGTTTTAATTGCATATTATCATGAGCACATTTTTCAATATTCCTTTGAAGAGAAGTTTGGCAGGGTGCTCAAGGAGTTACAGTTGGAGCAACCTTGTTATTACATGTACATAACATAAAAATTTTGCAGGTTGTCATGATCCAGTGGAAGAATACATGGAGAAGATTTGCTGTGGTAATGGTTGGTTGTGTCTTTACAATAAATATCAATTTATTTATCATAAACCTTTTGCCATTAAGTCTTTCATCTCTGTTTTTTATCAAGCATGAAGAGAAAATTGGTTTATGGGATCATTTGCTTGATTGGATTCACTGGAAGTCAGAAGTTACTTGACTGAGCATTGATGCTTAGTAAGTAGGGTAGGTAGGTATAAATAGGCTCAACATGGTGAGCATTTATTTTCATTAATTTTTCAGTTTGTTTTAGCATTAGTTTAGTTTTTTTTCAGAGCATATTGAGGATTTCATGAAATATTGGGAACAACCCAATGGATTTGGCACTTGTTCTATGGGGTTCTTTGCTACCTTACAGGGAGGATAACATCCTGAGTTGGAGCCAGTTTTTAGCACCATTTCTGGGCTAAGTAATTGGTAAGGGATTTGGTTGGTAAATGATGGAATAAGGTTTATAAATTTTCATATCATAAGACCTTAAAGAATGTTGATGAGGGTCTGCAGATGTTTCAAAGGATCATTTCCAAGTTGGAAATACAAAACAATTGAAAAATTCAAATTTTCAGTCTTACTAAAGAATAAGAATGAAAAAATCCACTCCAAGTTAAATGGTGACAACAAATGAAAGGCTTGGATGCATAGGTGACAAGATCAAAGGCCAAAAACTCATTTTCTCCTAAGCAAAGTCGGTAGCGGAAGAGGTAAAAATTCGGTTAGAAAAGGTAGTAAACCCGACTTTCTCTTTCCGCAGTCCAAGATCTACGACCCATAATGTTTTCGCTAAAGATCAACGATCCAACAAAAGGAGGAAGCAGAAAAGGAAAAGAAGTTTGGGTTTGAAAGTTAGAATCCCGATTTCCGACTTTCGTAGTCTAAGATCCGATGGTCAGAGAGAACGTTTGTACATATCAACGGATCGGAAAGCAGCAGAGGGCGTAAGCAGAAAGGGTAAAGTTTTGGGTTGAAAAACTTGGAAAATTCGATTTCCGCTTTTCGCGATCCAGATCCCGCGACTTAGAATGTTTCCACCCAAGATCAACGACTCGAAAAGGAGAAGCAGGGCGGAGATCAGAAAGCAGAAATACCAAATGGTTTTGTCATGAAAATTTGAAGTCCTAATTTCTAGGATCTGCATGTTCTACAGTTCATAGAGATCCCACACAGATCAATGGTGTGGAGAGGCGCAAAGGGAAGAAAGTAGAAACAATTTTTTTTTTTGGGTATAAAGGGTTGAACTTCCTCCTTCCGCGATCCACCAGATTGACGGTCCGAAGAGTTTCCATGAAGATCAACGACTCGAAAAGGAGCAGAAGGGCAGAAATTGGAAAACGGAGATGTAAAAATCATGGTCGTGAAAAGGTGAAGTTTCGAGTTTCGTTTTCCATAGCCCACTGCTTGATCTTAGATCAGCGGCTAAGGATGAATCCGAAGGAAATAAACAGTGTGAAAAGCTAAAGGACGGAAATGATAAGATGTGAGTGGAAAGATAAAATTGAGCCTCAAGAAAGTTAGCAACCCATTTTTCGCCTTCCGTGGACCCCATATCGATTTCCCAGAATGAATCTGGCGGAGATCAACGGTGAAAATTCATTCCGCTCAGACCTAGAAAATAACTTTTCATATTAGTGGAATTTCTTAAAGGTCAGCAACATCAACCGTCAAATGGATAGGTGGAATTAGATCGACGGTGTATAAAGATTTCTCTAAGGTAAGATGCATAGTTTAAAGAAACTTAGCATTGGCGGAACATGTTTAAATAACATGCAGGTTCAACTGTTAGATGAACATGTAGTGCAAATCTACAATGAAGGTTGATTTCCCCGATACAATTTGCAAGCTAAAAGTCAGAGAATTCCTGCGTGATGGAAAACGTGCATAAATGACGTGTCGTCTTCCCACTGGATATCGCTCTCGGAGATTGGGAGTACAAAAGTCACTTTATGGAGCACGATGGTGCATATTTCAACGGTGTTGATTAAAGGTTAAATCAAATCAATGATGAAAATTCATTTCGCTAATCTAACTTGCAAGGATAAATCAACTTTTCAAATTAGCGAAATTAGGTACAAGGCGCAGTTTTTAACGGGCTAGATCACCCTTGATCTTAGATCTACGGAGGATGAAGATTTCGTTGAGAAAACATGTGTGGAGAAATAAATTGTAAAGGATTTTGAAATAGGGTAAGAGCCACACCATTGAATGTTCAGGATCTAAGCAGATGAAGATCAACGGTCCATGATGATTTTGATGGGTGAAGATGCATGCATGAAGGAAATTGTTGCAGAATGTCGAAAGAGGTTCTGAACCGTCGTTTTTGATCAAGTGATCCAGAATCCCTACTGTCAAATTTCCCTAATTGATCCATCATGCGCGTCTCAGCATGCTTTCTGGTTTTGTTTATGGGAAAATATTCTAGATCATTGAATCTGTTAGGATTTTGATTTCTACGTGTAGCTGAATTTGGCTCTGTTTCGAGGTTTGTCTTGGGAGCCTAGGATACTATAAATATACCCTCAATAGAGGAAGACAGGGTTGGAACTTGTGAGGTTCAGAGTTATGTATTTTGAGATCTTCCCTTAATAATGAACTTGTAGAGCTGAATGTTGACCTTTTATTGCAAAGATTCCTGTATATATCGTAGCTACAGTCTATATTTTCCCTTCTTGTGTGCATGTCTTCTTGTTTAACTTGCCATTATGTTTTCTTCATATCTAGAGTGAATGTATAATAGTTCAGAATTCATATTGTTATGATTTGGCTATTGTTTGAGGTATTCACCAATATTTCTTACCACAGTTGATGCAGAATTCATCTCCTCAATGCTCTGTATTGATGGACTGTCATTCTTTTTTCTTTATCACCATACCAACAACATTTTGACTATAACCGAGTGCTACCTTGCATTTGTAAAATTTCACCAGCAAATTGTTCTATGATTCATGAATATCTGTGACTCCATAGCCCAATGTATGCTTGCTTTGTTCCAACCACCAACACATCTGAATTTATTTTGTTTGTGTATCTGGCCCTGATAAAAATCCACGAGAGACCCCTCTCTAGAAAGGAATAGGCCAACTTCCTTTCTTAAAGTGGTTCTGCTAATACCTTGGATTTACCTTCCACAACCTAGGGTGCAATTCTGAGTGCTAACACACTTATAAACATGAAACAAATATCTAGTTAACAAGCCATACACATTGTCTTAGCATTACGATTACACTCTAGATCTAGTCCAATGATATTCATTAGCACAACACCATTTGACTGTCAAGCATTTGTTTTAAAAAAACCCAACATTGCTAACACATGAACTAGATGATTCAGAAGAAATTAAGTGCAATTCTAATGTTGACAAGTACTTTTAAAAACCATGTGAAATTGAAGATACATGTTTGGAAAAGTTTGTTTCCTATTAATAATGTTCTTGATCAAAATGAGAGAAAATAAATAAATCATGCATTATACGTTTAATTTGATATAGTGAGAACAAACACTCTCATAAAACTTTTTTAGAGAAAAAATGATGTTATATGTTCCATAAAGAGAAAATGAAAATGTTCTAAAAGGAAATTTTGAAGGATGGTCGGAAAAATATATGTCACAAAAAGAACAAATATAGCTCATTGAATCGAATTTTGTAGATCAAACAAAAAAAAAATGGGGCAACATTAACATATCATCTAGAACATTTACTTCTAGATTAGAACAAAGTTTTGACATTCAAACATGTTAGGATGAAGCAACAAACATCTCAAACTATAATAGATATGATATATACAATGATCTAACACACAGTACAATATTCAATCCAAGTTCAACATAGTCTACTAGTATTTTTATGGAAACTAAACAACCATTTACCTTGACTACACAAGACCACCATGACATTAGAAGAATGCTAAACAATGATAAACAGTCAATAACAAAAAAAATTATTATGAAACAAATATCCTAAAACAACAATTTCTTTGTTCCTAGTTATAGAAGGTGTAGAAACAAGAATACATCCACAAAAAAATCAATTTATGAAGGACAAGTACATTTTTATAACATAAATCAATAATGATCCTCTCAAAAAGAAAGGATTTATTGCTTCTTTTACTGTAAAAAATACAACACAAATGGCATTATAGTGCATTCAACATTTCACATACCTTTGAAATCAACATATATGTTTTCATTGAGCTCTATGACAAAATAATGTGAACAACTTCATCTATTGTTGATTAAGGAAGCAACATTAATAGGTTCTCGAATGTTATAAATGTAGACAAAATACTTAGAATTTTTTTGCAAATGCCAACATTGTTCTTTGAAAACATTGACATCATTTTATGTGGTAACCATTGTGAAGAACAACCTGTGCAAGACCCTTAAATCACTACAAGGAAAATAACATGTAGCAGAGGTTATAGAGGAGGTTTTTAGTGTTGTAAGATTGACCAAAATTGAAAAAAACCTCTTCTACAACCTCCTCCATTTGGAAATTTATTATAGCTAACAATAACTCGATAGCTGAAGGATTTATTGGAGGTTGTTTCAACAACGCACTTTGTTGATACAAGTGTGTTGATGCTAACAAACACCAAATGTACTGGTGCATTTAAATACAAACTAGCATCAGTGCATATCAAAATTTTAATGGCACCAATTCTTTATAACAATAAATGCTTTGGTGCTTTATAATAAAATAGCACTTGTGCTTATGAACTCTTATAAAGCACTGTTACAGAGAGAAAATTCATATGGTTTGGGGTAGACCACAATAGACTGAATGGCACCATAAATCAATCCACTTCAAAATGCAAGAGAGATAAATGCTACTAATACTAAGAGATACAGAACATACCTTATTTTGGACGGTTGTAGTAGATCCCTATTGAGCTTTTCAACCACGCTTGTACCTACAATTCATCCTCAACAACAATGAACACATAAAGCATGGTATATGTTAAAGTGTTAGGCCTACTCTAGCATATATAAATCCAACATGTATAATCAAATACAACTACATCCATGGATAAGAATATTCATTGTCATACACATGTAATGGATGAGAAATGGATATTTCTATTAATAATGAACATAGATAATAGTGATAAAATCTGTTAGTGCCTCGTCGAAACGTATAAACTGAGTCCTCCACCTAGGCCTCCACCACTTCAATTCTCCATTTCAATGGAAAGCTTACAAGACAATGGAGAGCTTGGGTAGAGCAACAATGCGTGCTCAAAAGGACAAAGGGATGTAGACTCAAGCATGTTTGAATGGGGCACCAATCCACTATAATTTCTTTTTCTCTGATATGTTCTCCTCCTCTAATGCATCCAAGAACCTCAATATATAGCCCTTCAATGGGAAATGAAGGGTCGAGTTGGAGTGTTTCCAGGCATATGGAAGGCCAAGAGTCAATTTATTCAGGACTCATTGAGGAAAACTCCAAATATTTTATTTTTTATGCACACTTCCCGATGTACGTGGGTTATAGTGGAGCAATATATGTGTACACACGAATTTTAAGATAAAACCCGTGTATGGCAATAAACATGTGTTTTTTAAGGGATTTCTTAGATCATCAAAGTATATTTTGAGCAAAGGGGGTCAAAGGAGTCTGCATATTGGCATGGAAGGCCATAAAAGTGTGATATACCAAGTGTGGTAAAATCAGCTATAACAGATGCTCCATAATGTGTGAGGCCAAAGGGGTAACATGATGACCGAAATACATTATATCCATCCCAGAAGTGGAGTAATGAAGACCAAGGTGGAAAAACCAGTCACATGTCAATACAATACAATGATAAATCTCAGCATGTGACTGTAAATATACATGTAGCAGTCCCGGATACATAAGAGTACAATGGCCATGAATAGGAATAATAGACATATGTCACATGTGGTCATCACCATGTACAATAGATAGTGAACAAGATCTCCATAATGGATGAAGATATCTGATAATACACTGGAATCTGGGCATGAGACCTGACTTCTCATTAATACTGGCACGATCGAGGTATCATATATGGAATGCCACCAATCTCAGAGGTCTTCTACTCAAACTACTACTGGTACATGTCCCATCACGTGAATAAAGGTGTCAAGGTCGAACATGATGGACCATCGTCTGATTACCGGTCATTGATGTATACCATTAATAGACGTAGGATATCCCACCGATAATGAGAATGGGATTCAAGGTACAGAGTGCAATCAAATAAGTGTGAATAGATGTGTTGAGGTCGAACACTTGAAAGAATCCATGGATCAAGGGACATTGATGTATTCCCAAAACTATCGATGGTGAGAGAACCTGCCATTGATCACTGCAAGTCTCAAGGCACTCAATGGACTCTAGACTCCTATTCCAAAA
Source organism: Pseudotsuga menziesii (assembly GCA_001517045.1). Taxonomy (NCBI): domain Eukaryota; kingdom Viridiplantae; phylum Streptophyta; class Pinopsida; order Pinales; family Pinaceae; genus Pseudotsuga; species Pseudotsuga menziesii. The sequence goes on along the minus strand of LPNX011031197.1, from coordinate 155,027 downwards.
TAAATGATATGAACTCGATGGAATGAAATTCACTGGAAGGAGGGCATTACGTAAGGCTCTACTTCTAGTAGTAGTGTGATGGTTCTGTAACATTATGAAGTGGCCTAGTACCTATAGTTAAGGCGACATGGTCATAAGGTGATGCATAATGCAAGTGGAAATGTGATCCTATCATATGGAATCTCGAAATTATACCTGTAATAGATATGAATGGGTCAAGACCTTGACAAAAGTACACTTGAATCAAGTCCCTACATCACAATATTAGGCCAAAACAATTCAAAAAGATTTAATAAGGGTCAAAACTATAGGCGAGTGTGTAAAAATTTCAAAAGAAATTTTATAAATAGTAAAAAACTCATTTTTCACCATACCATTTTGACTTTTCACCACACATAGTGTATTGGATCCATTTTGAACCACAAACTTCAAACGCCAATTCCAAGAGCTAGGGGCAACAGAATTGGGAACCGTCAGAGCTAGGTATATCCTCATCCCACACTCAATCTTTTTAGTGTTTTTATTTCAATTTTTAATGGTGGACTTTTAAGTTTGGAGCACCCCTACTTGGGTATCCCGACCCATGTGGATCATAGATCATCGGACCGCGTATAGGGCTGGGTATATGCAGAAAAAGTAGTGATTTTTGCGTATGCACGCAACTGTCAACAAGAAAACTCATGTATAGGTGTGAGAATACCCAAAATTGTAGCAAATTCTCATCAAATCTTATGTTTTCTTGGCAGGATGGTGCTAGAGTGGTAAGAATGTGAACATGAGGACATGGATAGAGCAGTCCAGGGTGACATGATTGCTCAACAAGCATTAAGATTATGTGGTTTATACAAATTTTGGCGACTTGGGAGCTTGAGGTCTCACCCAAGACTTCTTCATATGCTCGTTAACTATTGGGACCCAGATACATAGGCATTTCAGCTGGATGGGATGCCCCTAAGACTCGAGGTAGAGGATGTGTATTTCATCACTGGACTACCCTACCAAGGTGAGGTAGTAAACTTGAGTGCTAGAGGGCTGGGAGGTGGACTCACCATCGAGGATTGCATAGTCGTATACTATCGTCTAGACATTGAGAAGGTCGAAAGTCAGGTTCTTGTGACCTCTATCCAGAGTCTCAGCCTCAAGGTCATAGTGCTACTGCTAAGCAGGATAGAGGGGTTGGCAACATTACATCAGGATTCCAAGCCTCTGTTGTTCAGTTTCTATATTTCCTGGGAACATCTCAGCTCACCACTTCCCATTTTCTTTGCAGGTTGTCTGCGGCATATCCCTTCCTCTGGATATGTGACTCAGTTTTTCAACTGCAAAATTCCCTTATCATAGACGATCATCTTTATCCATAATTTTATAGAAGTTAGGTACCTCCCGCGGGGTCCTTGGAAAAAATTTCTTTCGGCCTCACTATATGAGGTTATCGTCTCAACTGAAAACTCGGTAATTTACCCTTGCAAAATATTGTTGACCCAAAAATCAACAACTTTAGAGATATGGTTACTTACAACTACTAAGTCGCTGACCAATTACTTCCCTTCTTTGAAAATTTGTATGCCGGGTTGCCAATCTCGACAACCGCTCATGCGACACAATAGGAAACTCTGCAAAGAGTATTTTGGGAAAATTTGTGTACAGATATTGATCCAATCAACTTTCTGGGCTCAGCCGCGATATTCCACTCTCTTCTTGCACAAATGCTAACGTTTTAGCCTCCATCCAATCCTCAATTTCCTTCTTTGTCGGATGCCACAACATTTCCCTCGATTGAACCAATTACGGGTCGTGGAAACAAAACCATTTGTTGGACACTTTTCCTTACTCTTGCGACCCAGGTTCAACAAACCCACAAAACCAACAAAACACCCCAAATATGTTGGCCTAACAGAGCAAGCTCAGTTGACAACGCTTGTGTTGCAGGCGTAGTATCACCAGAGATATCTCAATGGGTAGAGAGGGGTTATAGTCCCTTGGAATGCAACTAAGGTGCTTGACAGAGTTGGAAGAATGGAGGTTGTTACTACCTTGACGGCGACGCAACAGTGTGACACAACCGACTTAACAACTTAACAACTTATTAGTGCAACATACATTCCCACTTGGCAATTAAACAACAACTGAAGTTGAACGATATAAAAAACCGTTAATGTTACTGCACATTCCTTAACAATAAACAACACCGGTACGACTGTATTCCAACTTAACAATAAACGAGCATGAAATAATACGCAATGCTTCAACAATGCTTTAGTCGTCCCATATTAAACTTCTTTTATCACTGCCATGACATTCATTTAACCAACAAGTATAAATAATGCAATATAACCAATAACTAATCACAATCATTCAATAACCACATTCATTTGACACAAGATGTAACGTGGAAACCCATTCGGGTAAAAATCACAAAGGTGCTCTTCATATGGCATGAGAAATATATAACACCTTTCAGTCTGCGACTTGATTGGAGACTGTTTGAGATATGTCTTTTTAACTTAGAATCTTTTTTCTCTCATGCTCTCTGGGTTTATTATTCTCTTCTACTCCTACGGATCTGCACACAGCCTAGATTGACTCTTCTACACTACTATCCATGCACTCAACATGCAGAATACCTCCTATAAAATCTACTGTCGGTAACCCTTCTGCAAAACTGGTTCCATGGCTCAACAACCTTCTACAACACTACTAACTTTTCTCCGAGTTCTTCCTTCTATTCCAAACTATCTAAAACCTTATACAAAACAGGTTCCTCTTATTTATAACTTCTACAAGACCACGTAGGGTTGACTACACACAGTTCACTTAGTGCAGGTTGTTATCAACTGTCCAAAAACAATTACAAGTGATAGAATAAATGACACAAGGTGCTATCGGCCCGACTTACAAATATTCCCTTATATGTGTGTTGTTCTCCATCTTGCGCCGACTTTAGCAGCCACGATCTTCTTGACCTGTCTCTTTCCATCCATGTCGCTTTCTGGCCATTTCTTTTCTGCATGCCTGCGGATTTTCTTTTAATTCGTCACATTGCTCCTTGTCGAAACTTCCTTTAACCCGCGCTTCATTTGCTATCTTTGCATCTTCCTTCACATTCCTCTACCACACACATGCTTTTCTTACTTGCGCTTGCACTTCTCTTTTGTCCTTGTGCTCTTTCCTAGCCCAACAAATTCTTAGATTTTTTTTGGATAATGCAAATGTGTTATAGTTTCTTAAACGTTAGGGAATATCATTGATATTCAACACTTTAGACCTACCCAAATTTGAAGAAAGGTTGATTTGCTGATACAAATGGAAATTCATTCGATGGATACAGTCGTAGAAGTGATAAAAAATAATGAAGCCGGGAAGAAAAAAAGTTAGAAGAGGAAGTAATATCTAATCTGATGGAAGAACAGGGACTTAAAGGAAGCACCATGATTTCATAAGTAGAGCTCAAGAAATTGCAAAGTCATGAGAAAATTATTTTCAACTCCAGGAGGTTGATGTAGGGGCATATATGCCAAAGAAAAATAGTTGCAGATAGATGACAAAATTTCCGGGAGGATAGTGGACAACCTCCAACAAAATGGGCATAAAAGGTCGAAGGGAGAAAGGGTTGACGAAAGAAACAAGTTGTGAGGATCTTGATCTAGAGTGGTTAATGATTGATGATGAGGTGTTGGTAAATGGTTAACAAGACATACTGACCATGATAGGAAAGAGTCAAAGAAGAAAGCCAATGAGAACAAAATTTGAAACCAACTAGAAAACTAGGATGTCGAGGATCAGAGTCCCTAGAGTAGTTGGAGTAGTTGCAAGACAATTATAGCAGTTGTTGAAGAATTCAAGGAAGTGAAACCTGTCGAGAGGAACCAAGGAGTGTATTTAATGCACCAATGGGGGTAGTTAGAAGTGTGTGAAATTCTATAAGGGGATTCGAATACTGTGCAACAGGGCGCAACTATAAATTCCAGTTGAGAATTAGAAATAGGGGAATTTTGGAGACTTTGGAATAGTGAGAAATTTCAGGATGAAATACTCTGAACTTTCAATGAACCTACAGATAGTGACATTTTCTCGCGCATGTGTATGTTGTAAATAGTCAATGTTTGTTCCGACTAGTTGAGCTCAGACTCATGTTGTAATCCCTCTTGTAAAGGTATTGTTTATGATTTAATTAAAAGCCATAATTCTTGGAAAAAGTTGTATTTGGGTTGTGTTTGTTTTTGCTTTCATTGTGTACACTGATATAAAACCAACCCTCCCAGGTCGATGTCTGCATGATCAACAAACTACTCACCCTCTGTGTCTCCCATTCTCTCGTCAACGCCCACATATGGGGGTGTACGCTCTTTATAGGCCAAGGAAAGGCAGTGGGTTTTGAGGTCTTGATCACTCACATAGCCCAAAATTCCCCTCTCAATGTCTGGTTTCCCTGCTATATTAGCCAATATATCACCAACTTTGTTCCCATACTGCTTCACATCACTAAAGGAGAGACTTATGCCTTGGGAAATCTTGGATGCTAGCTTCTCTAGTCTGACATCTAATATTCAATGTTTATAGATATTTGAAACTCGTTGTTCATTTTTAATGTTCTCAGACATATTCATAATAAGAGTTGAATCCCCCTCCACCATGATGGAAAGAATCCATGTTCCAAATTGCTAATGAGGCCCTATAACAATCCCTCCATCTCTACCACATTGTTCGTGTCTGATCCAATGTATCCCTACTATATTCAGACAATATCACCTTGGTGGTCACAAACCACCCCCCAAATCCCGTTGGACCAGAGTTACCTTTAGAGGCACAATCAAAATTGAGATTAAACATCCCAACCATAGGGGGAGACCAAACCTAAGAGCCCCCTCTCCCCCTCTTTCCAATAAAGGTTGGGAGGTATGACACTCCCCATGCTAGGAGAATTCGGGATTCCCTTCCATCTTCCTGCAAATACTAGTTTGACAACATTGTGATATTTAATGATTCATGGATGCGAAAGAATATTATATTCAACACTTCCTCCACTGAGTTATGCTTATCCCTAAAAATACATTGGTTATGTTCCTTCTATGCTTCCCAAAGGACAAATCCTGAGAAAAGTTGTGAAATTATATTGAGGATGGCGTTTTAAAATGACTTGTCGTCCAATCTTTAACTGAGATGTTTGGCCTCCCCTTGACCCTTTTTTATTGTATAAATATATCAGCCCCTTTATCCCAAATTTTTGATGCAAATGGGAATAGGTCCAGTAGATGATTCATCGTTTCATCCTTCGCATAACACAAGCAACATCGAGTGGGAATCGATATTCCTCTATTTTGGATGTTTTCCCCAAATAAGATTATTCTCTTTGATACCAACCATAAGAATGTGGCCACCTTCAACCAAAGATTGGATTGAAAAATATTCTACCGTTTTTGTAGTTTTGGTATATCCCACCACCAAATTTGATATTGTAATCCTACTTCACTAAGAAGGTCCCTTTCTCCCTATACCACAATCACAACTTGTCATGGTCATCATTTATTATAATGCTTCTCTCCTGCAGCTCCTCCCACAAACCTTGGGTGACATCATCCCTGTTTAATTCTAGCTAGTCATCCTTAAATCTCTATTTTCCACAAATTTTATATTTGAGGAACACTCCAATGACCAAGAGTTCTTTATGAAAATGAAATTGTCCATATTTTTTGTTATGCATGCAATAAATATTTTGTATCATGGTTATGAGTTGTTGATAGACTATAAATTTAATAGACCAACCACTCATCAAAGATGCCTTACATTGGGACTACCTTTGGAGGTCCCCTTGGGGAATAAGACAAAAATCATTGATTAATTGTATTTTATTATTTTCAATGGGATTAATGTAAATGTTTTGCTTAGTTTGGATAGTTGCTTTACTATATTTCTTGCAGTGGGGAATTTCCTATTGCGAAAAATTCCCATGCTTCTATAATAATTGTTAGAACCTTAAGTGTTGACATGATGACAGGTGATTGAGCCAAGTCATTGACAATACTGTAGCTATGTGCGGCTCTTGCATGTGGGTTATGCGCAGTTCAACGTAAAGGCACCTTTGGTACATAAGTTTTAGGGTCCACATTAGGTTGGGGGTATTTGCAAGGTCTCGCTGGTTGAGGGATGGGCATTATTGTGTTCAGTTTACATAGGCTCAAGCATGGCATATGCTCGATTCCGAGTTTTAAGGTGAATGTTTGTTGAGTCCATGTAGATGTTTTTCAAAGAAGGGTCTTCCAATTGCAAAGAACTAGAAGGTTGAGACATGGCCGGGGTCTCCTATTGGCTGGAAACTAATCCTTGTTGGGATAATGGGTTCTGCAACACTGCTAGTTGTTAAGGGTTAGGGTGCCCTTATGGAGTTCTATTTTTCCATGGGGTACCATTACTTGATTCAAGTGCCTGGTAATGCTTTGAATATGTTTCATTTATCTATTTAAGGGTAGTGATGGGTCGGTAAGGCCATATTGTCCACAAAATGTGCAAGGGAAGTTAGTTCTAAGTTGGTTTTTTCCCTTCCCGTATTAACCTCGGGAAATTCCCTCTCCTTTTAGTAGAGACCTCCTTCTGTGCAGTCAATGGTATATTGAAAGGGGCCGATAGCAAAGGTTACAGAGCAGTGTGTGTCAAACAGAATACGGGGGCCGTTGTATTTTACCCAACTGAGGTGATATGGTTATGTATGCTAGAATGTTGGGAGTTGGAGGCACTGGACAAGATCCTAGAAAATTATGTTGCATTGACTGCCATTGTCTGACAATAGGGTTGCGATTTCATTTTGTTTGTATTTGGCAGTTATGAGTGAAAAGATGGTCGACAGATGGAGTGGTGGAATGGGTCATGAGGACGAGAGGCATTGAGGTCGTGTGTTCGGTATAGGGTAGAGTATGGAAACGCTGGCGAGTTAGAAAGATTCTGAGGCGGGAGTTTTTGATATTTGTGATATGGACATCATGGAGGATGACGATCTGGAAGGTGGGTCACAGATCGTGGGTGGGTATTTCAAATAGTGGGCTTAGGATTAGGGTTAGGGTTAGGGCGGCCTTCAGGGTTTGGAGCAGCAGAAAGGTAGTTACTTACAAGCAATTCTTTTCCACCACTTTCATTGGATCATGCATCTGGAATCTTTATTCATTCAGATGATAGTTTGCCATTTTTTCTCCTTCCATTCTCGCCCATACGGAGTTGGTCAATCCATACATATCTATGTAGATTGTATACTACAAGCATAACTTCTTTTGCTGCTGAAATAGGTAAGCATTGAATCCATGTAGGGTTGTTTGGTAAGCAATTTCTCAAATGAGAAAACTGTTTGGTACATAATTTAACAGAGTATGGGGATCCTTAGTTGCTCTGTATATTATGAGATAAGTAGTTTTTTCATCCAGGTAGCAGTACTGTAGAACTTGTATGGTTTCATCTGAAAGCCTTGGACATTGTTTGCAAAATCTCAATTCATACAATGGGGCAAATAATTGATCACATATTTTAGCGTAGTGGTGCATTCACTTATGCTCCTACATAACTGGACAATATACATTAATGGGAGGAAAATATGGGCTCCAAACCCATCCTATACCGGGGAATGTGTTGGAGGCACACAGAATGTTTAGAATCTAAAAAACATCTCAAATTATGTTGCATATTTGATGTATGATATTTATATATCCCAATTGCATCTACCAGTGTGTGAGATAATATAGCTTCTCAGTTTCAAAATTTTGCATCCTTTATAATAGTGTGTATGAGAGGCATCCAGGCCTTTTTCAACTGAGTGGATCTTTTATCTCCTTACAATCTGTTGATTAACTTCACTTTGTACATGTATGGCACCTTGAGGTTGGTGGTAGGATATGATATTGCATTTAAGGCTTTGAATGTTATGCCCTCTTCATACCATTCACCGATGATCTCATAGTAGTTCTTTGTACGAGTAAACTATTGCACCACTCATTAGTCAGAAGCACCTCTACTCTGGAAAACTTATAAGATATCTGCAAGTCATTGGGCATGAACGATCCTATACATCTTCCTTGCTCATTGTGTATATTCTTCACATCGACATTGGTATGTTTTATGAGCCATTGAACCATTTCAACACAGGCACGAAGCCCTGGCCTTGCAACAACATTTTGAATAGATGACCTTTGAAAATTCTTTATCCTCTTGCTGAGTTTCATTTGGCTCGAATGAAGATGAAAGTCCTACTCCATCCTTGATCAACAAAAATAATTCCCCACACTGATGGGCATTGTCTATACCAGTCTGATGTGAGGTGTTAGTGTAAACTGACCTCTTTGGCTCTTTTGGTTAAGTCTCCATCTTAGTAGTTATTGGCCCTTTTCCCTTCAGATTATTCTTTATTTGTTTCTTGGGAGCCGTTTATAAGAGTATGCAGTGCATCGATTGTGAACAACACAACACATTAGCAATGTTAGGCAAATAAATAAAAGAAAGTTGATATGAAATAAAAAAAATGTTTCATTCTTTCTGAGCTGGGTATAGACTTGGAAAAATAGGCATTTAAACTAAACCGAAGCTCACCCAGATTTGAGAAGCATCTTATTTCTAAAGAGTGATGGGTGCATGGCATATGGAGGCCAACTAACTTAACATAAGTGAACCTTTTAGAACAGTGAAAGAAATGTTAGGAGTGGGAACTTTGAATTACAAAAATCTTCAAAAGCTTGGACTCAAATTCAAATAAATAATCTAAAAATGGAGCACCCTTGAGAAGTATGCCAAGGTAGTTATAACCTCTCATAAACAAAAAAGAGAATGTATCCCAGTGGAGTGTGCCCTATAAATGTGTGCAAAGGTGGTTACATCCTGAAGAAATGATCCTTAATAAATGTTTAGATGGTTAGGTACACACATACCAACACAAAAGATACCAAAGATATAATAATAGGGGCTCCATCTAACAAACATGCCATAAATTGAATGAAAGGAGTTAGGTAGGAGAGGCGGGCGCAGATACATATGGAGTTCCATAAGCAGGGGTGGCATGTCCCATGAAAACCTTGGTGGATTGGATCGGACGGTTGGATCGATGGCTTGGGTGGGATTCATTGGGAGAACGATCTGATGCTAGAGAAGAAAGAAACTTTGCAAAACCACCTGCTATAAAACCTACCTAAGCATGCAAACCCTAGGACCTATGAAATAGCCATTCCTACCCGCCCTGCAATATCTAGGTTGGTGGCGAATGACTTTTATTCTCGTTTGTGGTGCTGCGATAGATAATGACTTGCTGAAATATGGATGGTTTTTGCCTGCAATATGTAGGCAGGGGGGAGCTCAGGACTTGCCTTATCGTGACTGCCTTCCTGTACGCGATATGGAACTTGCCCACGATATATTTTAGGTAGGTTATTTCGAGAACTTTACAAAGGGAGGGATGGATAGTGCCTGGTACCATAGCTAATTAGGTTAGGGAAAGAGGAGATATAAGCCAAATCTTCCTTAATTCCCTATAGGCATGCTTTAACCTAGGGACATATTCACATTAGTTCTGGACCTGAATTAATGTAATACATGTCTCAATCTATAGCCACATTAATAATATTTCGTAGTTTCGTACCTCACTTCATGCCAAACCTACAGTCAGAGGGGTATTAATTTGGACCGCACAATTAAAGCCAGGGAAACTAGGACTGAACAGTTAGGTGGAGAGCAGGGGTAGGAGTAACAGCGGCCCTGAAACTAATAATTGTCTTTAAAAGATCAGCTTAGGTAAAAGAATAAGCTAGAGAAGAATTATGTTTAGGCTAAAGGGTGATCCATCCAGCCAACCTTGTTCTGGTAAAAGCTCCTTCCACTCCTTTGTCGGGAAAGAGCTCCGCCCTAGCATTGTAAACTTTCTTATAACGTTTGACCAAATCAATTGCATTGTACTAACTAATATCATTGATGTAATGTTCAATCTTTTGCAACATTTATATCGTCTTCTGTTACACCCCACTACAATATCAAATAAAGAGAAGGAGACAGAAAGAGTGCAACTCAGAGAGGAATCATACCAAACATGATTGAATTAACCACCTATTCAATTTCCACTATGTACAAACTCACCAATTAGGAGTTCCTGCAGTAACAATAGTTATTCACATGTTGGAAATGGAGGCAATGAAATAGAGCTTGGTATGAATGGCTTCTTATGAGATACATGTGCCACAGAAGCAATGCTGTTAGATGAATTCCATGACAATGAGCTTGGGGATGATGCTGATATCATGGATACCTTTTTTGAAAGAATTAAATATACTTCCACCACCCCTCTCTTTGGACCTGACCAGTCAAATTCTACCTAACTGGGGACAACAATGTTACTATATAACTTGAAAGCAATGTGTGGTGTGTCAAATGTGTGTTTCTTAGCGTTTTGAGGTAATTTACCATCAATCCCCTTATAATTTGAGCAATCTTGTCACACAATCAACATTGAAAATGGTTGGTTTTATGAACGTTAACTGACATTGCACATTTATATTTCCCACTAACTGTAGGCTATTCAAAGATAAAGTACTTTCGAGTGATAATGCCTTGCCAAAAAACTGCGAAGAGGAAAAGAAAATGTTGAAAATCTTAGGTGTTGAGTATATAGAATATCATGCATGTCCAAATGATTGTATTCTATATAGATCCAAATACACATACAAAGAGATATGTCCAAAATGTAGGCATGATAAGAACCATAAATCAAGAAACAAGGGTAAAGCACATGGTCCTCCTCATAAGATATTGAGGCACATGCCTATAATCCCAATGATTCAAAGACTCTTTCATTGCAAAGAATTAGCTATGTTGTATGGATGGCGTGCATTGCACCGAAGTGAGTCAGGAGTTATGTGAATCCGAATAGATTCAATAGCCATGAAGCACATAAATGATACATGCCTTGATAAATTCAAAGATGAAGTACAAAGCCTTTGATTGAGAATAGTCATGGATGGCATCAACCCATGCATCCCCTCCGAAACACCAACTATTATGTTTGGCATGTAGTAGTGAATCAACTATCCATAACTATACCCCCCCGTGGTTGTCTGTGAAGAATGGACATCTTATGTGGGATATTATAGTCCCTGGTAGAAGACGAGTGGATAATGATGAATGTTTACCTACAACCATTGATTGATGAATGAAGGAATTATGAAAAAGGATACAAGTATACGATGTATCAAGAACTGTCCCAACAAAGAGGAGTTTTACGTTGTATGGCATATGTGTGTACACCACACATGATTATTCGGGATTAGGAGTTTTTTCTAGTAAACATGTTGATTTTTTTTTATTCGTGACAATATTGTTGGCATAGTTAATTCGGTACGACTGTATTGATCTTAGAAACTAATGTGCTATGAATACAATGACATCATAGGTCTTGTAACAAAAGATTATCATGGATGTAAATATTTTGGACCTTCTATGAAGGCTAGGTGGTCCAACCACCTAGTGACGTCTATGTACGACTGCTATAGGGTATTACTCCCAGAAAACCACCCTTATAGAAAAACATATTCTTTCAATGGTAAATCAAAGAGAACCTAAAGACCTAAAATAATGACACTTACTCACTGGATCAAGGCATATGACAAAGAGAGGAAGAAGGAAATTGCAGAAATGCTTGATTTAAATGAGGAACCCATGTTGATGATCCTTAATTTTTCAATACCTTTGTTGAGAAAATTCCCATTGGGATGAAAAGGAAATCAATATTTTTGAGATCCCATATTGGGAGCATCTTAATATTTTCATCTTACTAAACCCCATGCATATATTTAAAAATGTTTCATCTTCTTTATGGAGGCACATATCATAGAAGCAAAGTGACAAATTGGCTATGAGTAGATATATTATTTCTTCAAATACTGAAAAGAAGCGTTGGCCAAGAAAAAAAATAGAGGAGAGGGTAACCCCTATTGGTATTTTAAATAAGGTGATGTCCCATTGGTTTTGAAGAAAAATTATATTTCTTTGGAAAAGGAAGTTACATTAGGTGTGAAGGTACCTTCTTTATACAGGTCTAATATACAACGTTGCTTCACTGTAGATGAACATTTATCAAGGTTGAAATCACATGACCATATGAACCTTCTAAGGGTACGTATGCCATTTTTTAATTTTTTATGTTAATAGGAAATTAATTTTTTATGTGTTTACTTTGTAGTGTCATTATCCTTGGCTCATTAATAGGTGTGTGATCCATGAATTCCTTGAGGACCTATAGTGTGCCATATATAAATTATCTGCATTTCTACGATGGATAACATCAAAGGAGATTCAAATGGATAACATCAAAGGAGATTCAAATGGATAACATTGCACAATGACATCAAGAGATAACTAAGAACTTTTGTATGTTTGAGAAGGAACTACCGACGAGTTTCATAGACTTGTAGGTTCATCTTCGAGTTCACCTAATTGATAAGTTTGAATTATTCGAGGTGGTCTCATGTCGTTGGATTTTCTTCTTAGAGAGGTACATGAAAAAAAAGAATGGATTTGTTTGACAAAGGGAAAAATGTGAGGGGTCTATGGTATATGGGTACATAGTATATGAGTAATTCTATTATTTCAATGATTACATCAAGAAAACTGACCACACACCAGGTTTAGTGATTTGGGATGACCAAAGGGATGAAGAAAGAATGCAAGGGGAGCTACTCCAAGTGAACAAAAAAAGGCCCATGATAAAGAGTAAGTCACTTATATTTCATCACATTTCTCTAGAGTAGCTATTTACATTGAACTTCATAATCTATATTTGATCTCATACATACTATATGTCAAATTGATTTCATGAATACAACAACAAATTCAAAAATTGTTTCCATCAATAAATTTACTCTTTAAACATGGAGACAACATAGATGTGGGTCACATTGTATCAAGAGAAGAGTAGGAAATGGAACATTGACGAGAAAGAATTCAAATCATTGAACAATATAAGCATGTTTTATCTTGATCATTTAAAATAAAATATGCCATGATTTGTCCCAGCAGTTGGGTTGTTGACCAAGTTAAAGATAAATGTGATACATCTGGTCATTACCCGCCTGCTGAAGACGATGCACTAAATATAAGGACTGGGGGTGCAACAACTCGGTAATAATCTATTTATGTACATTTTAAACTTTATAATGCACCTTTGAATTATATATATATATATAGTCGGGATATCAAACATATGACATTGTCATTTGTTCATTTTTTATAGGTGCATATAGGCATCATTTTTGCACCAAGAATGTCAATGATGGATATGACACACAAGATTGTGGAGTGGAAGTCGAGTTCGACCAATCTATTCATGCTAGCCACCGTGATTAAAACCTAATAGGGGAGAGTTAGATTACATTGGAAATATACAAGATATAACTCAAGGTCATCTTTCCAAAGTGTTATTTTTAGGTGCAAGTGGTAGGACACCTTCAACCAGAATAATGTAAAGAAAGGTCATGATAGTTGGATGATATGTATCAACTCTAGAAAGATGTGGGATGAAACTAAGGAGCCTTATATTTTCCCAAAACACTGCAACCAAGTTTTATTTTTTTACGTGGATGTGTTGGATAGGGATTGGTGGTTTGTATTAAGACATGAACCTAGATCAAAAATATTTTTGAGAAAACAGTGCTATCGTTTAAACCGAGGAAGATAATCAAGGAATAATTATATGTATATGTTTTTGAGAAAACAATGCTATCATTTAAAGCGAGGAAGATAATCAAGGAAGAATTATATGTATATGTTTTGTTTCGTCATTTGCAGTGTTGATGCATCATTTTATTATAGTTATATTTTATTTGTTGATTATATTTTTTTCATATTATGATGACAGAAATGGAAATTTAATTATGGGATGTTTTTAAACAATATTAGTTAGTTAACAATCAATTTGATGCACAATGTGTTTGTCCATCAAGTAATTTTTGATTGTATGGTAGGATTGATTGAAAAATAATTTTATTTTAGTTGAAGGTAATTATATCTCGTTGCATATTTTGTATAAATTTTAGAATTATTGTGTCATCATATGTGTGTCGATATTTAATATGAATTTCTAACAATATGGAAATAATCATTTTATAATAATTATGTAGATTGACTAGTTTTAAAAGTTGAATGATCTATACATATCTAACGATAATAATAAAATTATATTTGCATAAATATGTTAATGATATTAAAATATGCAATAACAAAATATATAAGTAATAAATGAATTTTATTTTTTTGCAGCTAATATAGAGGAATATTTCATTGTTTGGTAAACATAATGCATACATCAACAATCGTAACCATAAAAAAAACACATATATTGGCCCTCCTGAGTGGAAAATGGGCCATAGAGTTGTGCAAAAGAGCTATTAAGGAGTAAATAAAATGTATTTTCGTGAAGGATAGGTATGCAAAAAAACCAAGTAGGAGAGTCTTTGATGATGAATCTAAATAAAACAGTCATGCAAGACTAGTCAATGCAACAAGAGTGATTTAGATAACACTACCTAATTGAAAATCATGATAAAGGATAGGAGGAAAACCTGTTATTGAGGGTTGTCATCAAAACTTCCAAAGTGGATAGTAGTTGGGGAGTCAGGAAAAGAACCAAAGTGAGGATGCAAACTTGTATCGGTTCACATACCAACAACAATAAGTTTCATGAGTAGTTCCATATCTTTGCATTATCTTTTAAATTTATCCAGTTAGATTTGCTTTGCATCTTGCTACAACAAGATCTCATTGTATGCTTCTCCCCTCTTAATAAGTTCCTTTCTTATCAATTACTCATAGGCATTGCATCTTGCTACAACAAGATCTCATTGTATGCTTCTCCAATCTCAATAAGTGCCTTTCTTATCAATTACTCATAGGGGCAAAGCTTTGCTACATTGCACTGAAATAAGGAGGTTTGGGATCTGGCGTTTCCAAGGACTTCGATCCAATTTTCATTCTCGTTGAATTTCTTCATCTGGGATAAATTGCCTCTCGAACCTTTCTTATTCCTCTACCTCATTGATGGTGGAGTATCAAGTGTTATCCAAGATCTCTCTCCTATAAACATGTGTTGTATAAAGCACTCGTTTCATGTGGGAGGTGATAGAGGATAGGGAATTGGAAGTCCCCCTTTTAATTCCCTTTCCATGACATGCTATAAGAATCACTACACTAAGGTTGGATTTGGATTTCTACACCGAATAGGTATTCATGACCCTTTCTCTTTGGATGGTTACAATTCCATAGGTCAAATTGTAATAGATGCAAGATGGTGAGTCTATCTTATGCTATCCTCCAGATGCATCCTTGTTTCCATAATAAACCATTACAATTATTATCATGGAAAGAGTTGTTGAGATATCTGGTTTTGGTACCTTTGTAGGCAGAAGATGCCAAATTTGACACAGAGTTAACCTTTCGTCCCAATGATCCACCTTATGCAATAAATAAATGCATGTGATTTGCATGCTTCCATACTTAGTTTTTGTGTGGGAGATCAAACAGAGTATGAGATCCATGTAGGCTTCTTGGAGTGATATTCCTACTTTTTTTTTGGTTCATTTCCTTTTGTAGGTACTATCATTGAATAAATAATTTAAATAGGTAGAAAGCCAAACATCAATACCAATCTTTTTGCAATTGAAGGAAAATAATATAGTTGGATAATTGATAGTTGTTGCTTATCATTGTACTTATTGGTAATTAATATTCCATTTTTTATTTAATTTGGAAAGAAATAAAATTTGTATAATTTATAGTTTTTATTTGTCTTCATAGTTATAGTTAATTAGTAACTCCCAGTTTCATAGTAATTGAAAGAAAACAAAAAGTTGGATAATTGATAGATATTAATTAATGAGAATTGTGGGCGTAGTTATTTAATGCCAATTATTTATTGTTTATGTGTTTTGTTTCTCGTTGTTGTTACCTCATGGTAGTTGTGGCTTGAGGCAACTGATATTTTTTTCCTTATACTCTAGTAGTATTCAGCTGGATCTCCTAAAAATATAAGTTAATATTAGCAGCCATTGTCACTTGACTTTGATATTTCCATCGGTGATCACAACCCCAACCATAAGACTCCCATGATTGGTGAATCGGGGGTAATTGTATGTATGCAAACTAATTGTCACATAAATATTTCTAAAGATAAATTATTAGTTTTATTCATCACAATCAAGAAGAGAGAACCACTAGCAATCAATTTTTATTTCAATAAAAAAAAAATTAAGACAATTTTGGTAGATCTATATAAATGTACTATATTTAGGAGGTTCGTGTAAGTGATTATCCATATCAATGAGAAATTAATCTCATTCAACCTTACCAACATATGTCAAGAGTTGAATGTGGTAGCGAATAATCTAATTGTGTTCGCTTATATCCCTTCTAGACAACATTCAAACTACAAGCCTAGTTGTGATGTAATTTCCTTGTATTGTCCCTATGTACTTGATAACAACAAATCATGGAAAACCATTGAATATTATGAAGACACTTATTGTTTCATATTCAACCAAGGAGAAGAGGCACGCCCACCTCCTAGGATAATTAACCTAAACAACAATGTATATCCCAAAAAACTGTTACCTCTTGAGAACATGTTTTCAACCAATGATGTTCCCAAAAGTACGAGGCCAAACCCTGAGACCCATAAATGCAATATTGGCCCCACCATTCCTGTCAATGTTGGTCCTAAACAAGATCCAAAGTTCTTATACATAGGATCCCAGTGCACTGAGGAAGAGAAAGATAAGTTTTTGAAAAATTTCTATGAGTTTAAGGATACCTCTGCATGGTCATACCAAGACCCTAGCATTATTCAACATTCTATCCATTAAAGGAAGGGGCTATACCCATAAGGTAAATACAAAGGCAAGTAAAACCTAACCTTGATGTCATCCTAATAAAATATCTCGATAAGTTGTTAGAATCCAACATCATTTTCCCTTTACACTATAAAAAATGGGTTCCTAATATGGCTTCAGTTTAGAAAAGGAAAGGTGATAATCGAATTTATGTAGACTTCAGAAACCTAAACAAGGTTACTGTCAAGGATAAATTTCACTTACCTTTCATGGACATGATCCTACAATAGGTTGTTGGATTTGAGATGGTGTCATTTTTAGATGGACTTTCAGGTTACAATAAATCAAAATCAATCCCAAGGATCGATTCAAAACCACCTTCACCACTAGATGGGGCACATTTTCCTATCATGGCATTCCTTTCGAACTCATAAATCTTGGTGCTACCATTCAAAGTGTAATGCACACTATTTCCAATGACATGATAAGAGTTATTATTCAAATATTCTTAGATGAATTAACGATCCATTCAAAGATGATAGGGAACCATTTTGATCATCTCCAATAGGTTTTCCTTAGACGTAGAAAATTTGTGCATTTCCCTTAACCCAAAAAAGTACATTTTTGGTACTACTGAAGGGAAATTGCTAAGAAGTATCATCTGAAAGCAGGGTTTGAGGATTGACCCTAAGAGAATCTTTTATATTCAAAATATCCCTCCCCTACATTGAAAAAAATCGTCCAATCCTTGATGGGAAAGGTCAATTTCATGCGTTGTTTCATGCCTAATTTTTCGTATATCATAAAGCCTATCCATATGTTTTTACGTAAGGATGTGATGTTTGATTGGAATAATGAAGCACAACCTTCCTTTCAAGCCATAAAAAATTCCATTTTTCCACTCTTGTCCTCGCTAAGTTTGATTTCGACCGATATTTTTAGATTCCTACCAATGCTACAAAACACATTATTTTGACCATATTGATTCAAATTTACTCTAATAATAATGAGAAACTTGTGGCATTCATGAGTGTAAAAGTTTTTTTGAGGTTGATTTAAAGTTCCCTTTAATTGAAAATCATGTATTGGCCTTAGTCATTTCCCTGAAAAGTTTCACCATTACATACTCAGAAGCCATATAATCATAAAGGTACCTCTTCCTACCATGAAATATATATTGTCTCAAACCTACCTACAAGGAAATTTATATAATTTGGTATCCAAAATCTACGAGTTTGATCTTGAGTTTTCAATTTCCAAGACTAGTAAGGGTAGAGACCTATCTCTTCTTCTAGATGGGCATCTTGAGCTTACTTACCCCAATATTGTGGAGGATTATGAGCCCTTGTTTTTTGTATTTATGATTGAATATGCGAATACGGATTATGATGTGGTTTCTCGTTCTTTTTGTGTATATATCATGTGTTACCTTGACATGAAAACATTCCCTCATCATTTGAATCCTAACGAGAGAGAAAAACTGAGGCCCAAATGTGTGAAGTATGTAATGCTCAACAATTGTATTTTTCCCCAACTTGCTAACAACATGTTACTTTGATGCCTTGGAAAACACCAATCTTGATCCATATTTTATGAGTTCCATAATGGATCTCATCTTTGGTTTCATTCGGGTGGGAATTTTTCTATTAAGGAAACCACCCACAAGATCATGTCTTATAGGTTTTGCTGGAAAACTCGAATTCATAAGAAATTGTGATCGTTTCCATTGCACTGTAGGTTGTAAAAAAATCACAGCATTACCCTTCATCTAGTGATTGGCCTTGTCACCTTTCAAATTCGGGCTTGGATTTTACTAGCCCTATCCTTCCACCTTCATCCATCAGACACATCTTTTTCCTGGCGACAACCGATTATTTCACCCGATGGGATGACTCTATCGCTTTGAAGAATGTGAAAGATAACCAAGTGTTATATTTTCTTTAAAAGAATATTTCTTCTCATTTGGTATTTCCACTCAAAATCATTAGCGATAATGGGGGTTCGTTCATTTCCAAAAGAGGTCCTAGGATTATGCCAGCGGTATAATGTGATTTGTTCTATATCCTTTCCCTACTACCCCTAAGGGAATGACTTAAACGATTTCATCAACAAAACCATGATTAAACACATTAATTAAATGATTAGGGAAAAACCCAGGGAGTGGAATTTTCATTTAATCGACACATTGTGGGCCAATCGAACCACTCCAAGACTATCCCTAGTGAAACTCATTTTATGCTTGTGTATGGGAAAGAAGCTACATTATAATTGAGATTGAAATCACAACCTATACTTTATATTTTCATACTAAGGATTTATATAATAGCCCTATAATTTATTGATTTAATGTTGTTCTATCCCTTGAATAGCAATAAGCATTTGCACTTGAGAATATGAAAAATAAACAAGCCATTGTCAAGAAGAGTAATGACTAGAAGGCCAAATCTAGGCCTGAGATGGCGACAAATGTAAGAAAATGGATTCGACAATGTCGAGTATGCCAACTTGCCAAAGGGAGAAGTCAAAACACGAGACTATATGCAACCTTTCCCATACTGATTGTATTGTGGGAGGAAATAAGAATGGATTTTGTGATGTGATTTCCAAAGACACGATAGGTGAACGAATCATATTTGTGGTAGTCAACATGTTTCCTAAGATGGAACACTTTATTATGTGTCAGAATACAAGTAATGCCATGGGTTTTATTTTTTTGTTTTTCAAGAAAATTGAGAGAATGCATGGGTTTCCAAAGAGCGTCACTTCAGATAGAGACACCAAGTTCATGGGACATTTCTGGAGAAACCTGTGGAAGAATCTTGAGACAAAGTTTCAGTTCAGTTCTACATACCATCCACAGACTGATGGGAA
Source organism: Pseudotsuga menziesii (assembly GCA_001517045.1). Lineage (NCBI taxonomy): Eukaryota > Viridiplantae > Streptophyta > Pinopsida > Pinales > Pinaceae > Pseudotsuga > Pseudotsuga menziesii. The sequence continues at coordinate 135,324 of LPNX011031197.1, read as the reverse complement.
TATTGAAGCCGTGAACAATAGCTTATGAAACTTGCTGAGATTTTTGACTATCGACTTACCGAAGTAGTGGAAAAGTATGTTGATGCAAGAGGAATTCACGTACAAAAACTCAGTGAACTGATTGAGGGGAATGAGTCCATTCCAGATTGTGTAGGGAAGAATTCTACATGGAGTGGCCAACCTAGATGAGGTGCCAATGGGAACGCGAAAGAGTGCAGAAACATAATCGTTTTTCAACCACTTTAAGGAAGTGCATGATAAGGTAAGGAAATATATTGAGAGGATTAATGCGACCTACAAATGAGAGTCGACAAAAAGAGATGACTACATTCCTTTGTAGAAGGAGACTTGGTGTTTGCACATCAGAGGAAGGAAAGGTTCCTGCGAGGAAAATATGACAAGTTCAAGCTAAAGAAGATTGGTCCATGTAGAATCCTTAGAATTTTTTTGGATAATGCATATGTGTTATAGTTTCTTAAAAGTTAGGGAATATCGTTGATATTCAACATTTTAAACCTACCCAAATTTGAAGAAAGGTCGATTTGCTGAGACAAATGGAAATTCAGTCGATCGATGGAGTCGTAGAAGTGATAAAAAATCATGAAGTCGGGAAGAACAGGAGTTAGAAGAGGAAGTAATATCTAATCTAATTGATGAATAAGGACTTAAAGGAAGCGACATGGATTTCAGAAGAAAAGCTCAAGATATTGTAGAGTCATGAGAAAAGTTCTTTTCAATCCTAGAAGGTTGATGTAGGGGCATATATCCCAAATAAAAATAACCCAGATAGACGAAAAAAGTTCTTGGATGATAGTGGAAAACCTCCAACAAAATGGGCATAAAAGGGCAAAGGGAGAAAGGGTCGATGGAAGAAACAAGTTGTGAGGATCTTGACTGAGAGTGGTTGATGACTGATGATGAGGTGTTGGTAAATGGTTGAAAATACATACTAACCATGATAGGAAAGAGTAAAAGAAAAAATCTGATAAGAACAAAATTTGAAACCAACTAGAAAACCAAGATGCCGAGGAGAAGAGCCCCTGGGATAGTTGGAGTAGTTGCAGAACAGTTAAGGAAGTTGGTGAAGAAGTCGAGGCAGTGAAACATGTTGAGAGGAACCAAGGAGTGTATTTAATGCACCAATGGAGGTATCTAAGAGTGTGTGAACTTCTAGAACGGGAGTTTAATAATGTGAAACATGGCGCAACTATAAATTCCTATTGAGAATTAGAAACAGGGGAATTTTGGATACTTTAGAACAGTGAGAAATTTCAGGATGAAATACTCTAAAATTTCAATAAACCTATAGATAGTGCAGTGTGTGGTGTGAGCACTGAGGATGTGACATTTTCTCTTGCATGTGTATGTTGTAAATAGTCGATGTTTGTTCCGACTAGTCGAGCTCAAACTCATGTTGTATTCCCTCTTGTAAAGATATTGTTTATGATCTAACTAAAGCCATAATTATTGGAAAAACTTGTATTTGGGTTGTCTGTGTTTGTGATTTCATTGTGTACAATGATATAAAACCAACCCTCCCAGGTCGATGTTTGCATCATCAACACACTACTCACCCTCTGTGTCTCTCCTTCTCTCGTCATCACCCACATCTAGGGGTGTATATTCTTTATAGGCGAAGGAAAGGCATTGGGTTTTGAGGTCTTGATCACTCACATAGCCCAAAAGTCCCCTCTCAATGTATGGTTCCCCTCCTATATTAGCCAAGAGATCACCAACTTTGTTCCCATCTCGCTTCACATCACTAAAGGAGACACTGATGCCTTGGGAAAGGTTGGATGTTAGATTCTCTACTCTGACATCTAATATTCAATGTTTATAGATATTTGAAACTCGTTGTTCATTATGAATGTGCTCAGACATATTCATAATAATAGTTGAATCCCCTTCCACCATGATGGAAAGAATCCATGTTCCAAAGTGCTAATGAGGCCCTATAAAAATCCCTCCGTCTCTGCCACATTGTTTGTATCTGATCCAATGTATCCCTACTATATCCCGAAAATATCACCTTGGTGGTTGCAAACCACCCCACAAATGTCATTGGACTAGAGTTACCTTTATAGGCACCATCAAAATTGAGATAAAACATCCCAGCCATAGGGGGAGACCAAACCTTAGAACCCCCTCTCCCACTCTTTCCAATAAAGGTTGGGAGGTATGACACTCCCCAAGCTAGGAGAATTCTGGATTCGCTTCCATCTACCTACAAATACTAGTATAACAACATTGTGAGATTTAATGATTCCTGGATGCAAGAGAATATTATATTCGACACTTCATCCACTGAGTTATGCTTATGCCTAAAAATACATTGGTTATGTTCCTTCTAGACTTCCTAAAAGACAAATCCTGAGAAAAGTTGTCAAATTCTATTGCCAATGGTGTTTTAAAATGGATTTTTCATCCAATATTTAACTGAGAGGTTCGGCCTCCCCTTGAACCTTGTTGATTATATAAATATATCAACCCCTTTATCCCAAATTTTTGATGCAAATGGGAATAGGTCCAATAGATGATTCATCGTTTCCTCCTTCGCATAACACAAGCAACACCAAGTGGGCATCGATATTCCTCTATTTTGGATGTTTTCCCTAAATAATATCATTCTCTTTGATACCAACCACAAGAATGTGGCCACCTTCATCCAAGGATTGGATTGAAAAATATTCTACCATTTTGGTAGTTTTGGTCTATCCCACCACCAAATTTGATATTGTAATCCTCCTTCACTAAGAAGCTCCCCTTCTCCCTATACCACAATCATAACTTGTCATGGTCATAATTTATTATAATGCTTCTTTCCTGCAGCTCCTCCCACAAACCTTGGGTGCCATCATCCCAGTTTAATTCTAGCTAGTCATCCTTCAATCTCTATTGTTTGAAATCCCTATCTCCCTGGCTTGGGTTCCATTATTTGCGCACCTTTATGCCACATGAAAGTTGGCCTAATCTCATGATCTCTAAGAGGGTCCCAAGATAGGAAAGTGGGGGAAGTTGTTGCCATGCATATTTCTAGAAGTCAGCTAATTTTTCATTCCTTACTTCCCAGAATTAGCTATTATTCTGAACCAGATCTTTGCTAGACTTGGTCGAGTTCCAAATATGGGATCCAATCCATGAATCAAGCAAGGGTTATAGCATTGAAGATAACTCTGAAATCTTTTATTTTTTATAACACTATAACCCTTGCTTAATTCATGCATTGAGACCAATAGTAATAATTTGCATACTTAAAATTTCTACCGTGTAGGGTTTTGTGTTATTCACTATAACTTACAAAGTCCAACCTTGAGAATAATCTAGTTTCTCCAAACTCGTCCCCCGTAAGTCTCTTGCAAAACTTTTCCCTCGAAATTTTGGAAAAACAATGAAATAGTGATTAGTTTTTTTAAAACACTTCATGAAATTAGTTTTTTTTTAAAGAAATGTACTAGACAACACATAATGCACATATACTTTTGTTTAATTTTTTTCCGGAAAATTGGTGTGCTAATAAGATACACATGCATCAATGCTCATATATATACGTGCATCCATGCAATGTAACAGACATCACATAATTCACATATACTTTGGTTTAATTTTTTCCGGAAAATTGGTGTGCTAATAAGATACACATGCATCAATGCGCTATATTTTTTATAATGCATTTTTTTGGCATACAATAGAGAAATAAATAATAAGAATTATCACTCACCGGCATGTATGAAAAATATGATTTAATTGGTGCGATTCTATATACTAAGCGCAACGATGTCAATAATATTGAAAATTGCATAGTTAAATATTCACTATCAAATATAGAAAATATTTTCTTTTGTGGATGTTTCAAGATAGTGCAGACAAGATTTAGATGCACAAGTGCGTTAAGTTACTCAAGAAGCACCTGTACGGTTGTATTATTGAGGAGCATCAAAGTAATTAAAATACCTATGAATGTATGTTTGAATTGAAAATGATATATTCATCTCAAATGTTCTTGTAGGATTCCACCACATCAATTACAACACTTCATAGTATATATATGTCACTTAAACTCAATTTATTCTTAAAAATGGTTTCAAAACTATATTGGAAGTTATATTGTGATATGGTTCTCAATTTATTTTAGGATTGTAAACACGTATTGATTGTTGATTTGGCTCAAATGCATGGAGAAAATGTTATAATGTCAAATGACAAAGTCTTGAAATTTAGGTTCATTCCATAATGTTCAAATTTCATTAAGATGTCCCTTTCCATATCCAGTAAGTTTAGATTTTAATATTTTGATTTTCTAATTGATTTTATGTTATTTATGCATGTTAATATAAATAAAAATGTATTTAATTTTGCAAGATCCTAATTCAGGATCGAGTTCGGGTGCCCAAAATATTACACCAGTTGAAAAATGGTGCAATCTCTTATCAAGAGCAAGATACCACAAGCAGTTGGTAGATGAAAATGGATAGTCGATTTACTCCTCCAATTGTAACATGCCATCTTCCAACCACAATCCTAGGTCGTCAATGGTAATTAGTCGTGAGATGGATCTCTTTTATGACACCCAAGTAGTATGTGGTTGTTCAAAATTTAAAGGGTTGAAGGAGAACCCTCAGTGCGTCCAAATCACCCATTGTAATAATGATCGACTACCCAATGTCAATGGTCTAATACCTATTTCTTTAGTAAAAAATCCAAAAATTGATATAGAAATGACACATAGGAACACTTCCCTATGCTCATTTTTTGGAAAAGTTGGAAGCCAAAACAACTACGTTTTGTCCTAAATTTACCAACCCATTTGTTTATATTCTGTCAACTAAATGTTCTAGTGATCTAAAGTATGATATCAATAACACCCAAAACATCTCTACTAAAGATCCAAAAAAAATTATGAGTTGAGAGGAAAAATGTGTAAGTACACACCAATGTCGTTCCAACTGTTGGAGGGTAGCGATGACTTCTCTCTTCCCATGCATTTGCAAACTAAATACCAAATTGTTACATCTACACTTTGTATGGTGCTTGATTGTCTTCTCTTGTTGTTCCTAATGTTCGAACTGAATTCTCCTTTTGTGGTAATAATTTTGTGATTTCCAAGTCTAATATAGATGCTATAAATCTTGGGTTGTTTATTCTTTCACATGTACTACTTCCTCCCAAATAGTCAATAACACTTATGAAATTGTGTGGTCGGATTTCTTGTCGATCCAATTACTTGAATATTTTTAAATACACACATAACATTTCCATGTATAGTGTGTGCATGAATGGTTATGATTTTGGAAACTTTAATAGGAAAAACATGTTGTATATCGATGGTAATCCATGCACTCATGGGATCATTGCATTCATCAATAGTTACAGGTTCTATATTTTCCACAAATTTTATATTTGAGGAACACTCCAATGACCAAGAATTCTTTATGAAAAATAAAGTGTCCATATTTGTTGTTGTGCATGCAATACATAGTTTGTATCTTGGTTATGAGTTGTTAATAGACTATAACTTTAATAGAACAACCACTCATCAAAGATTCCTTGCATTGGGATTACCTTTGGAGGTCCCACAACAGAATTTGAGCCCAAAATATGATGGATGCCATGTCTGAACTTCGACAGACACGTGTCTGTTATTCAACAACAATGTTTTATTTTTGTCGTCGGTGGGAATTCCTCAGATTTCTGAATCCCTTTCGAAACTCATCGACATTTCAACAGAATATCAAGCTAATATGGGGAAGTCTTTCATCCCTACATCATTGAATTTGCGACGGTCCGATTGTCGAATTTACGACGTCTTCTTGTCGGATTTGAGACGACTAGGGTGTCATATTTCTGACTTGTCCTTGTCGAATTTGAGATGACAGGGTGTCGAATTTTTGACTTTTTCTCGTCGAATGCCCGACAGAAATGGCATCAATCCTGCACCTGTCAGTTGTCAGTTCAATTACATCTTCGTCGGATGCCATATCATGGGAGTTGGAAATCCGATGGGCTGTAGATGGCCGACAAGTTAGAAATCCAATGGCCTGTAGATGTTTAAAAAAAAACATCCTTCTTCAGAATGGAATTCTGATGCAAATAAGTGTTTGTAACTACCCTAAATTGATTATCTTTAGTCACAAATGTATAAAGCACATGATCTTTGACATTAGGAACATAATTTTCATGAATATTTTCAAAATATTTTTCACCCTTTAAATTTTCTTTACAGTTTGAAACTCGAATGCTCTCTTAAGTGTTTCCATGTTTAAAATATTCAAAATTGTTGACAATGTTATCTATCACTATTTTCTACGATCTACGGACTCACTTTCAGGCACTAATCTAGAACCTCTAATTTCTTTTTCCATTAATAGAAGGATATGTGGGCACAATTACTGTTTGTAAACCCTTCTCTAAAATAATTTTTCCTATAAGATCTACATTTACAAGTGATGTTTCTCCTCCATTAATAGCAATCACCCTATTTAGTTTGCTTACTTTCCAATACCCTATCTCCCACTCCCAAAACTATCATCTATTATCCCCTTTGCTGCAAGGTGCATTATGCCACTCATAGAAGTGATGCTTCCAAATATGCTTCCCAAACATTGCATGTAAGTGGTTGCAAAATATATGCAGAGATGGAATGTTTCACAAATACACTTTCATAGTGTTCTCTGGTATCTGTAGATGCAGTGAATGACATTGTACAAAAACTATCTTAGACACATGATCCTTTGATATGGGAAACGCTAGTATATGGGGGTTTCTTGTAGTAATATCCTTAAAACTACTTACAAACTGTTTACAAATATGGGCATATTATGAGAAACAAATATGGGGGTTTCCTATAGCAGTATTCTTAAAACCAAGTTTTATATGGATTGAATATTTCAAAGAGCAATATAATCCATTTTGTAGCAACACTAGTATGCTTTCATCAATACATGATATGGATTTCCCATCATCAATCTCTGGCACAAAGTGTTCTTTCTCTGTACCTTTATCATCATACTCCTCACATATCTCTTTCTCTGCCAGAGTAAAGTCAGTTTCAACGTTGTCAACTCCCATGTCATCTATTTTATTTATCCTCTCCATGAGCTAAATTAAATTTGTACCATCCAATAGCATCTGAGATATTTTGATTCATAAACTAGGCCAATTGGACCCCTTATTCAGTTTATGCCTAATACCATATGAAAGGAACGATTTATCCTTAAAACCCAGTTTTGAGACAACTAATGACCTATGAATGCTTGAATGAGCTAGTCATGGTTGAGATAACATTTCCACACAAGGTAGAGCCATTCAAATCTAGGATTGGAAGAGAAAACTATTCTGATACATTTAATGTGACAAATGCAATCTCAATGAATTTGGGATGCAAACTGACTTGATCACATAGAACTTTAAATACTAATATAATAAAACAACCAAGTATGAAATCGATAGGAACAAGACAATAATCAAATGTTCTCATTTATTAGGTCCAAGAGAGAGATTAATGGTATCATAACGTATACCAAAGAGTAGGTATTTGTTTCAAATTTATAAAATAAGGGGACCCAAGTAAATTTACTTGGGGATTGTTAAGGGATGACCAATTAGTGATATGCTATGCGAATCCAAAATATCTGCACATGTTTTGATGCTTCCTTTAGCATTTCAAAGAGAAAATCAAACACATACCTTGAGGAGAACTTAAACTTTAATCTCGAGTTCCATGAAACTCTGTTATCTCAAACCTCATGGTGGTGCTCCCCTGCCAATGAGCATCCATAGCCTTGAAAAGAGACACCCTGAGAAATATGCAATCAACCAGTCATGCTTTGTTCTTTAACAAGCTATGTTAAAGAAAGAAAAGGGGCCATCTTTACGTGTTAAAGCAAAGAAACAGGGTCATATTTATGCAATTTTTTGTACCTGTGGAATAGAAACAAAGTTTTAGTTTCTTAGTCAACAAAGTGTGTTTGGTAATAGAGAAATTACTTGTACTAAAAGAACATGAACAAAGAGAATTTCACTGGCTGAAAGAGAAAGTAAATTGCTAGTATTTTAATATATGACCTCATTGTACTAGATAGAAATTGATCATAAGTCTTGAATTTCTCAAGTGGTTCATTCATATTTGAGAAATTGACCTCCTCTAACATGTCAAACTCCTTTTTTTCTCCTCAACTTGTCTTCAAATTGAATCTTCCCAAGTCTTCTGAAATAACATAGTTGATCAATCTCCACATTACATGCTCGTGGATAAGTGTTTTGAAATGCAAGGACAACAAAACTATAAGAGAGGCACCCAAAATTGGCACTAAGGATGAACAAACCCAACACCATAACAATAAAAAACATATCCATGGCACAACATTAATATGAAAACAACCACAAATTAACAAACAACATCGATAGAGAATCAACTAAACACAATTTCAAGCTCCCCGTAACAACACACTTACTTCATGATGGCAAAGCTAGTATTATAATACTTAAGGTTATTTTAAATGCTTCCTAGGGCCATACATTTCATAAAATAGATACCCCTCAAAAACATCTAAATCAAGACCATTTTTCCCTCAGAGCTTATTAATATATGGCTACAATTGCTTGCCTTCATTTTGTAAACTAATTTCCACCACTTGTTCCAAATTCAAATATTCAATCAAAATGTGTGAAAATAATCGATCCATGCCAAGATACCCCCCTAATGTTTTATTCACAATAGTTATTTTAATAAAGAAAAACAAAACAAAGGAAAATAAATTCCTACCGCTAGACTGCAAATCATGTATTCTTAGTCTGGTCTTGTGAAGACTATAACATGACTACACAACATTGTGCTAAGAGAGAAATAAATGCAACCTCAATTCATGGAAGTAAGATTTGAACTAGCTCATATCTTATGAAGTATGATTTCTAAGGCATTTAATTTTAAAATTGGTAGATTCTAATGTAAATATGAATGGACACGAGACAACTTCACAGGTGCCTTGTTTATTTTATATAGGCATCGAGTGTAGAACAATGTTCTATATCATCACACCTTCCCATTTTTCTACCTAAACCATATATATATGTAAGAGAGGAGAAACATGGGTAAGGTTATGACTGAACTGAATATAGAGATAAAATTCTTTGAAGTGAGCTAAAGGTGAAATAAATTGTCTTGGTTCAGTTCGAAATTTCTGCATCAAGACGTTCAAGGACATGACGAGCTTCCTCTTCTGTTGATGGCAGAAATTTATGGATCCTTAACCCATCTTATAGAGAGTCATGGTGTACTGTGAATGTCAAATAAAAATTATTGGATACCTGGTCAAAGCCACAAATATAGTTGTATGAATCTCATTTTACTTTACAAGACTAGAAGCACCAAGCAAGCCTATAACAAACCATACCGGCTCATTAAATTCATGCATATGTGAAAAATTATTTATAATCAGAAAATTTAAAACTGATGCATTAGACTAGACTCTGGATGTGAAACAGACCACCACTTTCTCCCAAGGAGCACAACACATTTCTCATCATCAACCCAGACTTACCTCACTACTTCTTAGTTTAGGTCTGGTAACATGTGCAACAACTTCAATATTTATGAGTGGTCACTTTGGATCATCTAGTTGTGTGAATAAAACACAAGATTTGAAATGAAGGAAGTCCCCAAAATCAACCTGCAATCCCAATCAATATAATTCTTCAACTTGAAACATACTGATAAGTTTTGTGTTGATCAAATATGTCATGATTTTTAATTCTTCTTTTCATTGAATTCCAACATTCATTCTATTAACACTAGACTTTAATCAAGTTTGATCAGGATCAACATATCATTTGACCTAGTCAGTTACTACTCTAAGGATCTATGAATTTACTACTCTAGCTTCTTAAAATCAATAAACTTTCCCTGATTCAGGTTTGATTGGCCATGGACCCAAATAAACTAAATGAAACTGAGGGAATTTAACATAAGCTCATGTGTATAAAGGGAGATAAACTTACTCATCTCAAAAAATCCACAGGATCAACCTCCAAAAAGCAAGGAGTGTGCCCAACAAAAGCATAACATGTAGAAAATGCCAACTCGGAAGCACGATGCATCAGAGACCCTCCAAATATTCGACCATGTAAGTTGCGTTGATGTGGTTGGAAAAATCGTGCATTTTCAAGCCTTGTGTATTTTATCAGGATGTTGTCTCTATCTGCTAAAGGAGGCATATCACACAACACATGACCTTCTCTCAACAGAGATTTTAGTCTCTCACCATTGCCATGCATCCTATGACCTTCCTCAAACTCGTTTCCCTGTCTTTGTCTCCCTTTATTCCTTATCATGTCTCTTGCTTCACCTTCTGCTAGCATTTCCTTTTCTTGTTCTGTTTGCGGTTAACAGGGGATGATTTTGGTGTTTTCGATTCTCTTGCAACAAATGTAAAGTTTGCAATTAGAGCAACAGAGTTCCCTGTTTCAATCTCCCCTACAAAAGATCCCCAAGTAAGAATGTCATGTGAGGTTCTTGAATATAGCATAGAGAAAAAGGAAGGTAGAGATCATTAGTGCAATCAGAGAATGTTCGAATTCATGCCACATTGCAAAATAAAATATAAGTCCAACCAACTGAAATATATATGTGTACGTATGAAACAAAAGGCACTGTATATTACATAGCACAACTCTCTTTGACAAAAACTGAGATCTTTCCAAAAAAGCATATATATAGAGAGAGAGCACCACAATGTCCTTTTGCAACATTCACAAGAATGGTTTGCAAATTAGAAGCATGCATATACTGATTGTGAAGACAAAATGAAGAATAAGTTGTATTTTATACTACTAGTCAAACCTTTCCCTTCAAATTTCAATAGAGCATGTATTACTTAATCATACCTACTAATGAACAAAGCCACTCTTGGAAATAGGACATTTAATTATAAAATTAACTCACAAAAAATAGGATAGTTTCCTTTATGAGGAATTAGGCACTAATTATAAAAAGAACTCACAAAAAATAGATCATCCTCATTTTGGAAAGGAAAATAAGCTTGAACACTTCATCAATACAACAAACTAGGGTGGGAGGATAATGACAGATGGACCTTGTCTTACAAATGTTCAAAAAACTGAGATCCTTTGAGCTTAAAAATAATAATACAATTCTAAGATTTGAATCTCAAGCCACACCCATAAACACATTGCTATTTGGGTAAATTCTCAGCTTCTAATATTGCAGTGACAGGTAAGGAACTGCTACAGAACAGTTTTAGAGCTGCTTTATCTTTTAGTCAGTCGACAATTAGGGGAGTTACACTCTATTCCTCCAGTGACATCCTAGTTGTAAAATATCCCAGGCCAATTACAAGTTTGAAAAACATTTTCAAAGAGTTTGAAATGGAAGCATCCAAGGAACTATTTAAGAGAGAAAGGGCACACAGTCCTACTATCTGAGCAGACCTCTCTTATTATTTTAAATATCTTCATCGCATCCATTACCATGTCGTGCGACCTGTCCATCCTTTACAGAAAAACCTTTCCCTTCTCTTCCAAAACAATAAGCTCCATCCTATTATTATTTTGATTGTTACCATGCCATAGGTTTCGTTCAATTATTCATGATTGCAGTTAGTCTCAAAGGTAACCTCAAAATGCAAGGGCTCCACAAGTGATTGTTAGTTGATTATTAAAATCGGGTTTTGCATATTTAAACCTGCTTGAAGTTTGGAGCAGATACTAGGCATAAATCTAGATCCATGATTCCATACCTAATCCAAGGATCCATCCTCTAGGGTAGATGGATCCAGTAACAGAGGAACTTTCCCTTTGTGATTTGTGTAATTCACCAAAAATAGCAATGAGTTACATTACCCACTATCTATGCAAATCCTAACTGTAGTCTACAACTCAATTTATCTCTAACTGGATCGTTGGCATGATAATTAAATGTAATGGATCATATCCAATTAGTTTTAAACTTTTTACTCCTTGAGCTATGTTGTTGACCAATCACTACAGACATGCATATGGGAATAATCACCTATGGGCCATGGCCATCACATATGCACATAACAATGGATATTTATTAGTTTTGGTGAGAAAACGATGTCAGAAGGAGTGCTAAAACTTATGCTCTCATCCTGAATTCATTTTGCAACAACATATGGGTTACTAAATCGTGCTTGCGAATGAGATGCACTTGAACACTTGCATATATATGTATTTTCTATAGGTAGAGGCAACAAGTTGAGTGTTGTGTGTGCGCACTTATATTGCAACGTTGATTGTCTATTTGGCAAGACGGAATTGTAAGGTGCTGGGTTAAAGAGTGTAATATTTTGAAGTTTTTATTTGGGTGGCACAACACACAAAAGTAGCAGGATTGCTCCATGGTTTGGAAATGGCCTTGGAACTGTAACACAAATTGATGCAGGAGCATTAGCTCTCAAGACCAACTACTAAGTTTATGAACAGACCTTAAGCTCTAGACCCTTTCCCAAGGAGGGGTCAGTTGTCGAGACATTGTAAACTTTCATGTAAAGTATTTTATTTTCCTAGCAAGTCTAGATAGGAAAAAATATCTAATCTGATGGGTGTCAGTAAAGGATGAGTCATAGTTTGTTAGCGGCGATAGAAGTTATGGCAGATCATGACTCCCTGCATGGAGATCAAGCCACAGTCTATTTGTTTTGGGCAGGGAATTTTCATCATGCGTTGTAATGGTTTGTTTTAGGTTACATGACCACTTAGGGATGGGGGTAAAAATTTAGTTTAAATAGGCAGATTAGAGAAGTAGAGGGGGTTCTGTTCTTTGGTTCTGTTCTTTAGGGTTAGAATCCCAATTCACAGAAGGGAAATTTAGACCTGCGTTTGGTTTCCACTTGTAAATATTTTGAGAATACAGAAGAAGGCGAGTCGAGATGTGTGTGTGTGTTTTTTCTTAATAGGAAGAGAAGCTGTGTGTTTGCAGTGTTGTTAGCCTATATGCATGTGTTGTTTTGAATTGTGTGTTCTTGCAGAGCCGACTTCGGTGTTTTTTTGAACATCTACATATTTCTGTGAAGTTGTTGATTCAAGTGTTAGATTGTTTCTTGAATAGTTGAAATAGGTCGTATATGCATGCATAGAAGTGTTAGGCTAATGAATTGTGAACATTGCAGGCTAGATTAATCGATTCCATGATCAATCGGTGCAACCCGTAGATTTTCTGCCTTAACCAGTTTATTGCAGAGAATGAATGGTGGGGATTGAGTCCATAGACAAATATTTGATGATCCAGGAGAGATCCGTAACGAAAGTTGCGAGGGAGATAACAGATCTACAAATATATGTGAGATCTGCACGAAGAGTAGATCAACGGTTGTGGAGAAGGCCACAAATGTATGACGGTTGGAAAAGTTACGGAGGAAAATTTGCGGAAGGAGAGTTGTGGGGGAACAACATTGGAAAGTTGTCATCTCACATCTCGCATCCCGCAATCCCGCATCCTGCAACCCGCATGCGGAAATACTGTTGCGGAAGCAGAATTGCAGGGAGGAAATTTTCACGCAGAATTTGGCCGAGGGCTAAATTTGGTGATCCTGCTAAGTGTAGGAGCCACTAGATCCTGGAGGTTCTGGTTGGGTTGGCTGTGGTTGACCCCACCTGCACCACAAATAAACAAAACATTGAAACTAAATATGACATAGAACAAGATGTGTGATCTGAGCTTGTTTGTGAATTAGAGAGACATTACACTTGAATTCTGCAATAACTATATGTGTTGGTGAGACAGACAAGCCATAGGCCTACCATTTACGGATCACATATTCACCATTTCTACAATTTTTTCCACAAAATTACTTTCCTTATTTGATCAAATTTTTGTGGAACAATTATATGCAGGAAGAATTGCCAACGTTTTTCCATAAAATATTTCAAATCCCTGAAAATGTAAAATATTTTACAAATTACTTGCTAAGTATTTATCAATTGTATTTTGATAATTATAAATATTCCCCCGGATTTCTAAACATAAGAAAATTATGGGACCTTGAAAGTTGACATTTTCCCAAAATAAAAACCGTGTGTGCGATTTGATGAATTTTTTAGTTTAATATTCCTATACTTTTATTTATCTCCATCACAAGGGAAGTTCAAACTTGAAACTTGACATAAGGGTTGCTCGAAAGTGGGAGGAGTGCCCCAGATACCCTGATTTTAATTCTCAGGCACTTCATTTCATATCAAACCAAACGACGGGCCAAAAAGAAAAAAGAAAAAAATATTTTGAAACCCTAAACTGAATTCTCGGGCATCCAATTAGACATCAACGCACTAGGGTAAGATAAAATGTCGTGTAATCTTGAAACACTGTCTCCAATTTATCTACCCTAAGTGACATATCAAACACATATTCTAGGAGAATTAAGTGAATTAAGTGGGCAGCGGTCGAACTGAAAACCAAGCCCTACACCGGTCTACAGATTTTACCAAAAGAATCGAAAACATAAAATTCAAACTATTCGTACATTAAATTATTATCGGGAAAGAAAGATGAGAGAATTGAATAAAAATACCAGAAGTCGTCACCATGACCACTTAATCCTATTGATTTGTGCGGAGTAGATGTTGTATGTGTGTAAAGAATGTTTGTAAACCCTTGCATGGAGAGCCACATTTCTCTATACATGCTGTCATGAGACCAAGTTTAGTGGCTTTAATGGTGACAACGTACTCTCCCGACCCTCCTCCAACCACCACAACGTCATTCTCTTCGATCGATGCTGATGAATATGTTCCAAAATCTCCGAGACATATCCCCAAACCCTCGGAAGAAGAAGAAGCGGGTATCAAGGCTTTGTGGATCAATTCCAATTGGCCTTTCCATTTCCTTGCTATTGCTTCTATGGATGGATGAATGGATCTCACATAGTCACAATCAGGGTTCATGAACAGGTTCTAAATGGGTATTGTCGTTTCTCGTTCACAACAATAGAAAATCCTCCCCAAATCGTTTATAAAAAATTAAATGTTTTTATAAAAACACTAAATATTATATATAATATATATTATTATAATCTAAAAAACTAACAAATATATATATTTAAAAATTAACAAATATATATATTTAAAAATAAATAAAATATAACACAACCAAAATTTGTTAGCATTTAGATTTGCCGATTAACTATGAAAAAAGGTCAATGGCGCCAGATTTTGGAAAGTGCTTCAAAGACGAAATTGAAGATTTTGGATTTATGTGCCTTTTTAGATATTCAGATTCAGGATTTTCTAAAATATTATTTCCCTAATGACTTACATATATGTATGCATTTACTTTTAAAGAAGCTAGGAAATTGTGATCATGATCAGACATAACACTAATTTGGTGAAAATTGGACTAGTGAACACATCCACCAACATCTGAATCTATAGGGACCTCACTGCATGTCTTGACTAGAGACGCCTAGGTAGAAGGGCCTCTTTGAATCGATATGCAATGTCTGAGGGCCTTTAATATTGATATAATCCATAGCTTGCTAGGACATCGTCATGATAGCTAATTTGGCGTCAATTTGATGATGATGATGGTGATGATGATGATGGTAATGATGATGGTGATGGTGATGGTGATGATGATGATGATGATGATGATGAAGATGTTGATGAGGAAGAGGGTCATGACTCATGACGATGACGATGAGGATGACAACGACGACGGTGATGACGACGACGATGATGATGATGACGACGACAATGATGAAGATGATGATGACGATGATGATGATGATGATGAAGATGGTGGTTACGATGGTGATCATGATGATGATGATGATCATGATGATGGCGGCGATATTGATGATGATGATGAAGATGATGATGATGATGATGATGATGATGATGATGATGATGACGTCGACGATGATGATGTTGATGATTATGAAGATGACGATGAAGATGAAGATGACGATGAGGATGAATATGACGATGATGATGGTGATGCTAATGATGATGAGGATGAGGATGAGGATGATGGTGATGATTATGGAAATGATGATGATGATTATGGTGACGATGATGATGATGACGATGATGATGGCGATGATGATGATGATGGAGATGATGATTATGATGATGCTAATGATGATGATGGTGATGATGATGTCGATGATGATGATGATGATGATGATGATGCTAATGATGATGACAATGAGGATGATGATGAAGAATATGGTAATGAAAGGTAAATATCCAAACCCATGGATAGCATGCTAGAGCCCATGGACTCAAATGACAATAAATGTTTTGTTCTAGTCTTATTTTAGTTATGAAATATATGGCCTAGAAATGTTATTTGATCCCCTAGATTTGTATTTTCATACTTTGATGTGTTAATGAATTATTATGAATTTATTATTATGTTAATGAATTTAAATTTGATCATGATGACGATGAAGCTCACTCCTTTTTTGCTCCAACATCATAGGAAGCTCACTTCCAAAAAAATTAAAATAAAAAATATCAAATTTGTGATGTCTAACTTTAGAATCTTGACATTTGACCCTTGGGAACTTTTTCTTCTTGTTTGACTATATTACCTACTCATTGTTTTCACAAATATTGTGATGTTTACGTTTTCCTATGAAATTTTTTGGAGCCATTTTTCCCATTTATGGATTTCTAATTTTATACACATAAACTTAACATTTCCATCTCCACTATAATTCTCAAAGTGGAGTTTCTGAAACTCAAGTTGGTTTAAAAAACCATACAAATTTCCATGTGATAGGTAGATTATCTTATAACTACACTAAGAAAAAGGTGGTGTAAACATTACATATATGACCATGAATTTGAGATTTCTTTTTACATATAATTATTTATCATTATTAATTAAACATGTACACAACAATTCCTCTATAAAATCTAATTTCATATCAACTGGTAAACAACCCTTAATGACTTTGTATTCTCGCAAGTACATACAAAACTCACATACCTATACTTCAAAACCTATTCAAGGAGTCCACTAGAGAAAACAAAAAAAAGATAATTTCATGATTTTTTTTCTTCCCAAACGCAATATAATGATAAAATCAACCATGAGAGAAAAATACATATCAATTGGAAATATCCTAGTGTTTGTCTACAAAGATCGGTATGTACACTGCAATTTTGTATGCTTGTTTAGATTGAATATATTTGCAATTTTGTATGCTTATTTATATGTTGATTCACAAGGTATACTTGTTGGTGGACCACCCAAATAGTTATTTCACTTCGAATGAATTTTGAGAGTGTTGTCATGTACTAAAAAAAAACATACTCAGAGATGCGAATAATAAGACATTTTGAACCAATCCCCAAATCCTTCCACCACAAATTCGACATTTTTTTCAACCATTGTACAGATATTCCTTTCATCTATTTACACACATTACAATAAAAAACAACAAATAAGATAACCATGAACATGCACAAGCCCTAGACATAAAAGGTAAATGAATTGCATGAGTTAGTGAAGGATGTAAATGAAGTGGAGTAAAAAAGGCGGAGCATAAAAGAAAATATGGAAATTACTTAGGTGAACTTTTAATATGTGGCAAGCCCCTGTTTTTTTTTAAATCCGTTACTTTTTTACTAAGACAACCATAGGATGAGTGATTTCCTTGTCATGGATCGACTATGAAAAATGACTATAATGTATAAGTTGTTAGAATTTGAATGCCATTTAGATCTTCAGGTAGAGAGTTCTGAATATATTGCAGAAATTGAATGGAGAATGAAAATACAAATCCAACAAGAAAAACCACACAGGCAATGGACAAGTATTGCTCAATAATTTACAGTACATTCATCATGATAATATCCGATGTACAATAGATTACAAATAGGTAGAATTCGAATGCATGAGTAATGAATTTGAATCCTCCAAGTGGATAACACTATATCTAACTGAATCTCTAACTCAATGTCTCCCAATCAATATCGGAGTCCAAATAGACAACTCCCCGATGACCAATAACTCCAACGCGCAGTAACAACTAGTTAACTCAGCACAACTGAGAGTGAGGTAGGTAGAAAAAGCGCTCCTCCCCATGCAACCATGCATTATCCATGCATTAGTAGTGCTAGCCTAACTGACTATGAAGTAACTGATTGTAACTGAGGGCTAACTAAGACGAACTAGTGCTAACACCAACTGCTTGAAGTAGGTTGGTGCCGAGACTTCCAGTTGCTCCTAAAATGTAGGGATTAGTCTAGGAGGCACACTAACTGATGCATGCACATGCAATAAGTGCTAGTTAACCTTTAGCAGTGTTACTCACACTTCAATTACTGGTACATGTGGCCCCATTGGGCCACGTGGACCCAATTGCACTAGTGGACCCATTTAATTAATTTAAGGTTCCTAAGTTAGGCAATAATTAATCTAATAGACATTTGACCAAGCGAGGATAATAATCCTAACACCCCCCCTGAATCCTAACTTGGACAACTATGGGCCCTGGTAACAAGACCATAGATCACCCAAATACAATCTAGAAGATTAAAAAAAAAAAATACTTCGTACAACTGAAGAAACATGCAAAAACCTCATGGGAAACCCCCCCTAAAAAACAATCAGGAAAATAGCAATCTGCAAGCTATCTTTAGAAGAAAGCAGCTTCCTCCTTAGAAAAATAACTTGAGCAAAACACTGTTGCAAAAAATTGCATCTCTATGCAGCAGCATGGTCCATTAGTGGACCTCTCAATGTACTTCTGAAATGATGACTCTGTTTGGTTCTGCTAGATGGTGAAGGTAGGTGTTAGTGCCAGAAATTGTTCTCAGACTACAAAATAACAAGCCAACACAATCTCATAAAACAAAATTAAGTAAAATAGGTTTTTTAGGGTTTTGGTTGTACAGTTTGTAAACGAGAGGGTAAAAACTTCACAAGGCTAAGGCAAACACTAAATCATGCACAAAGAAGGATTGAGATGCATAAGATATAAAATATAAACCATAAACAATAATCACAGCTCTGAATTTCATCCACAGTTAACAAGCATTTCATGAATAATAACTTCAAACAAGAAATGAATATATCAACTGAGTGATTAAACAAATCAGAAATGAAACCAACAAATAGGCTAAACAGGGCTTATAGTTGCATATATTTCATAATTAGTCATTCAAAATACATAAGAGTTTTTGACACTTAGCTCCATAAACAATAGCTTGATAGCCTCCCCTTGTACAAAAATTCAAACCCTTGGTTCTTTCCCAATCTTACTTTTATCTTGGTTTCTCAAAGACAGTTACATAACTGAAAAACTACCTTTAGGTCATACTCTCAAAGTGTTCAATAAGACTATCATCATACAAAAAAAAATAACTTTTTAATAAACTAACTAATAACCACTATTCTTAAATCACTTTACAAGTCTTTAGGAGCCTCTATTAATAGAGCTATCCCTTCTAGAGCTTGACTCTTCCTTCTTGCTTTCCGGTGATATGCTTCCAAGTCTTCAACTCTTTTTGACAGCTCCTGATTCTGCTGTGTTAGCTCTTGAATGGTTTGTTTCAGTTCTATAAACAAACTTTGTGTCTGTCTTTTTCTTTTCAAATCCTCCTTAGAAGCTGTAATTAATTCCTGATAGTGGCTATTTACCTCTTCTAAATCTTCTCCCAATTTTCTGTTGGCAGTGACTAATCCCTCATTTGTCTCATGCAGGTACTCGATTTGGTATTTGTACTGTTTGATACTCCTCTACAAATTTTCATTTTCAGAATCAATGCACTTCCCTTTTGATGCTGGATGCATTTCTTCTGGCATCCAAGGGATTTTAAACTTCTTAAAAATCTCTTCATCTTCTTCCAGCTCTTCTGTCATGGCCACAAGGATTTCTAAGTATTCTTTGACTTCAATACTGCATTGTGATGATGGCTCAGCAACCCTTCCTTTCTCTGTAAAAAATCTTGATATAACTGAATACTGTTCCTTCAAATATTTTTGATGTTGGTATAAAATTACCTTCGTTCGAACTTCTTCAAAGATCTCTGAAATTTTGGTTTCAGTGAAAATTGATTTATTTTTTGAGACCATTTGCTTCTTACCCTTCATGTCCTTTTCATCTTGATCTTCATTGTCTTCTAACTCTTCCTGAGATGAAGAGTCTTCAATTTATATAATTTCTCTTTAGCTAATTTAGGGTTTAACATTTTCTTCATATTCAATCTGAGTTTGTTCTTAGGTCTAGTCTTGGGCCTCCAAGCTGTTCCAATTTCTCCTAACATGCTTAAAGTTTTCCCTTGATGTTTAATAGAGGCTAGCTGGACAACTTTTCTTTTTATTCCTCATGACATTACCTCCTCTTTAGACTGTTTCTGTATATTTTGTTCATTATGAACCCTAACTTCATCAGACAATGACTTTTCCTCATCTTCAGATTGCCCTGTAATAGGAACTTGTTCCTGTTCATTCAGATTTTCCTTTACTTCTTGGTTTAGTTCTTCATGAAAAATATTTTCTACAGGATCTATTTCTTTCACTTATGCCTTTGAAATTTCATTTTCCTCAATATTGGTCTATTGTTCAACTTCAACATTTTCATGTCCTTGAGTCATAGATTTCTCTGATGCATTATCCTCTTCAATCTTAACTGTGACTCTCTTTTTCAGCTTCTTGACCAAATTATGACCCTTATTCAACTGTCTTTTATGAGCTTGATCTTCTTTTTCTGTTTGAAATCCAGACCAAAACAGAAAATAATCCCATGGTTTGTCCTTCTTTCGAAGCACAGTACTTATGACTAGCTTTATAAGCTCATGATGAAACACAGATTGTTTAGTGTGGTCTTGATGCTCCTTCACCCTGCTAAACATATTTTGTAAACTTTTAAAGAAAAATAATGGAAGATTCATCTTTGCATCATGGCTAAGATGCTGCAAAAACCTGAAATGATACTTAAAAACAAAAGCAAATCTTGCTTCACAAGTGATATAAATTTGTAGAATTTTAATTGGATATATCCATTCTGGTTTAAATTTCTGGATATGTACTCCTTTACCCCAATCTGCTACTACATCTAGAAGTAAGTATTTACGTGCATCAAAGGTAAAAGGTACTTTTTAAAACCAGTATTCGCCCTCATCTGGGATCCCTTTAGCTTCTGCTATCAATTCTCTGGTCAACTCAAACTTCAAAGTATCAAAAGTAACAACATCTTTTTCCAAACACTGAGCAAACTTATAAGAGACCTCTGTGTGATACCCATCAATTTTCTCAAAAAATCTTAACCATCTTGCCTCTAAAAACAATCTTGCATAGTCTGGAAAAGTCTGAACCCAGGACATGTCTGAAGGTTCAGCTTTATTGGTTTTACCACTTCTTTTCATTTTAAATGACTGTTAAATTGCTTCCTTCAGTAAAGCATTTTAACTCTATTCAGATCTTGGCAAATTTGACAGACAATGATATCTTGGGAAACTAAACCTCTGGACTGGATTCTATCACTTAAACTGATAATGTCTTAATTCTATTGACATAAAATTTGACATTTAGTATGAATTAGGTTTACATACTAGCAATATTCACTAAATTCCATAATTAATCTTCTTTTAGTATAAACCCAAACACATGGACTTTGATAGCAATTCGCTTCCTATCTGTCAGAGTGGTAAATATAGCTGCTAGAATTGCGTTTTCTTGTCTGCTAGGTGTCCAATTCCATTCCTTAATCCTCCTCTGACCGCCATGATAGTTCTAAACAGTCGCTGCTTCAAAGCCCTAAATCACTGACGTGCTTGAAAACTTGATTACAAACTACCAAATCTTCTCCACGAACTTGTATGCTCTTCATGCGCTTTAGGAGATGCGTAATTCAAGGCGAATTTTCCTCAATCATGGATAATTTTCATTATTCCACTACTATGTATCATAACTTCCAGACCATCGCACTTACCCTAATGATGACTTTGCTTGAACTATTAACACCTGTCACAATGATCACCCTAGACGAGAACACGTATCAAATCCATGAACAAGTGTGAATGACCTCTCGCATGATCGAATTTCCAAAAATTTGAACCAAAAATCATGATTTTCGAACAACGCGATATTTCTTGTAGTGCGCGTGTGTAACTTTTTCAAGCTTGCACTACAATAAAACATGTTTCAATAATTTTCAAAAATACAACTCATAACAAAGGGTTAACTTTGGTTAAATGACTTAGATCAAGACTTTACGTTATTTTTTGGGACCTTTAATTCATATAAACATCCTACAAGCCCCTTAACTATGAATTTTGCTAAATAAAACCAAAATTGGAAAATAAAACTATGAAATCAAAATAAAAACATAAAAAATTAAAGAAAATATTTAAACTAACCTAAAATCCAAACTAAAAAATGAACAAATACAAGCTTCAAAAAACAAGCAAATGTTTTAAACTAAGAAGGAAAAACATGCTATAACATCTGGCTCCTGGTGTGGGATGAAGTCCTCCCTGTGAGGCTTCAAGAACCTGTAGATCAGTGCCTTCTGTGCTATAACTGCAACTGCCTGGTAATCTGCAAAAAATCCATTATTTCATGGAGTCTTTATTCTGTTATTCACATCGGTATATACAATGAAAGTTCAATATTTACCTCAAAATCTATAAAAATGTTTGGGGAATCGTCCATTAACTGGATTAGACAATTCCTCACCATCAAAAGTCTGTAGCACAAAAGTATTGTTTTCTAGAATCTTTGATACTATGAAAGGACCAAACCATAGATTATCAAACTTGCCATGCTTTCCTTTCTGCTCCTTTCTAGCATCCCATCTCAAGACCATATCTCCATTTGAAAAGGTGTTCTCGATTTTTCTGTCAAACCTTTCTTTAACCTTTATCCTGTATTGATGAGATTTTTCCTCTACTGTTTCACATTTCTATTGTAATTCTATCAGTTCATAAATTATTCTTTGAATATCACTGGGTTCTTCTTGACTATCCTGAAGAAATTTCATCACTGGAATACCAAGTTGGATAGGAAACACTACATCAGTACCATAAACCAATTGAAAATGAGAAGTTCCAATTGCCTTTTTTATTGTTATTCTGTCTGCCCACAATGCATATTTTAACATTGAGTCCCATGATCGTTTATTCTACTTCAATAACTTCTTGATACTCTGAATAATACTCTTATTAGTTGACTCAGCTAACCCATTTCCATGAGGATAAAAGGTGTTGAGTGTTTCAAAATAATCCCATTCTTTTCACAGAATGCCACCATAGCTTTAATCTTAAAATCTTGAGCATTATCAGTCAATAACTTCTTGGGACATCCAAACCTGCTAAGAATATTTTCCTGAATAAAATCTATGATCACCTTATCGGTTTCATTTCTTGTGGGGATGGCTTCTACCCATTTAGTAAAGAAATATGTAGCAGTCAAAATCCATTTATGCTGCCATGAAGAGGACGGATTTATCTCTCCTATGAAGTCCAAATCCCACTGCTGAAAAGGGGCATTTACAGCAATAGAATTTAATGGTAAAGACACCAATTTTTGCTTGCCAATAAAATTTTGACAAGGGATACATGCTCTTATCTGCTGATATACATTAGAGAATAACGAAGGCCCATAGTATCCGGATCTCAAAATTTTATAAGCTGTTGCCTTCCAATACTTATGTCCCCCACAAGCACCTTCATGTGATTCATCGATTACTTCTTCAATTTATGGATTATCTAAACATCTTAGCAAAATACCCCCTATATCTTTCCAAAATAGCTGTTGTTCTATCAAACAATATTTAGTAGTTTTCAACTTTTATGACCTAGCAGCCTTCTTGTCTAGATGTTCTGGACATTGTAAATGAAAGAGAAAATGTACAATCTCTGCATACCATGTGGATTCTGCATAGTGGTCCATAATTCTTTCCTTCTCCTTCTTTGCTTGCAATTCTTCGTGCGCTGGTTGTTCTGCCATGAGATGAAGACTTGAAGCTTGACAATTTGAATCAGCTAACAGTTTAGCTAAACCTTGTCCCTTTACCAGCTTTGTAGGCTTAATGTCCACATCATATTCCATTATTTTTTCAATCCATTTCCCTCTTTCTCCCTCGCTAGGTTGATTCAAAACATCCTTAATGGCAGCACTAGGAACATAAGCAATAACTTTGGAATTCAAAACATAAATTCTGAAAAACTTCAATGCCTTTACCAATGAGTAAGCTTGCTTCTCTAAAGTACTGTACTTCAGCTCTGAGTCTCTAAGGATCTTCTTGAAAAATGAAATTGGTTGTTCAAGTCCATCCTTATTCTTCTATAATAAAACAACAGCCAAAGTATCCTCAAATGCAAAAGAAAAAGTTAAAAATTCTTTTGTAAAATCAGGACTTGCTAATACTAGTGCTTTCGTAAGAGCCATCTTAATCTTTTCAAATGAGTTTTTTGCTTCTGTATTCCACTTAACTTCCTGATCCTTCTTCAACATAGCTGTAATTTGTTTAATGGCTTCAGCGAAATTTGGTATGAACCAACACAGAAAATTTATTTTACCAATAAAAGATTGTACATCCTTCTTGCTCCTTGGTAAACTAATTTTCAGAATTTCTTTCACCCTTTCTGGGTCTATCCTTATGCCACCAGCTGAAACTAAATGACCCAACAACTTACCTTCTTGTACAACATAATGTGACTTTTTTGGATTGAGAGACAAACCATATTTTCTGCATTTCAGGAAAGTTTGTTTTAAGTGTTTTAGATGCTCATCATCAGATTGTGATAAGAATGTAATATCATCTAAATAAATCACTACAAACTTATCTATCTCTCCCACAAAGTCTATGTCCATAGCTCTTTGAAAAGTAGCTCCAACATTCATTAATCCAAAAGGCATTTTATCGTACATGAAAGTACCCTAAGGAGTAGTAAAAGATGTCTTTTCTCTATCATCAGGGTGCATGGAAATTTGATTATATCCTAAAAAACCATCAACCATAGAGATTCTTTGTGCACCAACTACCTTCTGCAATATTTGTTCTATCTTTGGCAAAGGGTAATTATCCTTCAATGAAGACCTATTCAAATTTCGAAAATCAACACACAATCTGATTTCACCATTCTTTTTCCTGACATGAACTAGATTGGCTACCCATGAAGAATATCTGAGGGGAATAATAATCTTAGCATCTAACATCCTTTTAACTTCCTTTTCTATAATGGGAAACAAAGCATGATTGATCCCCCTTAATTTTTGTCTGAAAGTTTTAACATTTGTTTTTAAAGGTACTTTATGTTGTATAATACTTGTATCATATGTCTTCAAATCCTCATATGAACAAGTAAAAACATCAACATACTCTTTTAACAACTTGATGTACCTGTTTCTTTTCTCTGTTGTGAGTGCCTTTGAGATCTTCACCATTCTGGGATGCTCCTTGGTGCCAATACTACAGTCCATTACACTTTCTTCTGAAGACTATACAACTGGTTTTAAGGGTGTATCATGCTTTGAAAAATCCTCTCCAAAGGCACCAAACCCTTAGGAATGAAATTAATTTTCAGCTCAATGATCTTGTGACCTGCAATCTCATTTTCTACAACACCCTCTATATGTTCAATTTCATCATCTCGTTCTTGGTCAATTGCAGAATTGGAAAACTCACCTGTCATCTCTAAAAATATTTTTATCTCAAAATCATCTTAAAAAACTCTCCATTGCTTTATATTATTAGGCATAGAAGGTCTGTACCTAAATTCAATAGGATACTTCAACTGTGTTGTTTTGGGAATCCTGAAACGTGTGGCTGCTAGGGCAAGAGAATCAGCAGTTTGGTTATTATTCCTAGGAATATAAGTGTTATTAAAAGACAAAAAGTAATTGTCTATCATATCCCATACTTCATTTCGGTATACTTTTAGCAAATCTTGTTTTAATTGATAAATATTCCTTACTTGCTGAACAACCAACTCAAAGTCGCCATACACAGAGATCTGCTGAATACCTAAATCTTTTGCAACTTTCAAACCTAACAACAAAGCTTCATACTCTGCAGTATTATTAGTGGTAATAAATTCCAATTTATACATTAACCTTACTGCTTCACCACTAGGAGATATTAGAACAACCCTTGCTCCAGCACCTTCTTTGGATGATGATCTATCGAAATACATTTGTTAAAGTTCATCTTCCTGTTCCCTAAAGCATTTGACTGATTTTTCTTTTTCAACTTGTAATAAGCCAATAGAATCATTATCATCACTAAAATGCAACATACAAGTACCCAAATCCTTTTCAACAACATACAATAGATGATTTGTAGGATTCTTGTCATTAGTCACAATATAAGAAAATTGTAATTCTCTATACAACCTTCTATTTTCACCTCCAAAGACAGGGATGGTTGCATATGTTAAGTCCATCTATAGAGTTCCACCAACCTTCTTGGCCCAAGATCTAGAGAGGAGCAATCCAAACTTAGGTGTGATGTCTGCTACTACTACATCCATAATCACATTCTTCATTGGTAGCTGAGCTAAACTAACCACCATATCCTTTATCACTCCTAAACATTTTACAGCTCGAGAATAAAAAGCATACAAGTCATGATAAGGTTTTGTTATGCTCAACCCTAAAGCCTCCATAACTTCTTTTGGCATTAGATTATGAGATGCTTGTGAATGCAAAAGTAAATTATGTATCATCTACTCATGAATGGTTAATGTAATGTAAAAAAGAGGAGATGCACTTACATCCATTAGAGAAAATTTCAACTCAAAATGGGCCTCCTAAAAAAAATTAATAAAATAATAGTTAAAATAATAAAATAATATTTATTAATTTTGGAGGAAGAAAAGAAAAAAACTATTTTTTTGTTTGTATTTTGGACATATCTCGTGTTTTTACTCAAATTTTGATCGGGATAGCTCATTGGATGCATAATTAAATTCTGCATCCAAAGAGTACCCACTCGGCATACTTTTGATGGACCTCGCTACCCCAAAAACAAGAAATACCTAAAAAAATGTGATGATGACATCATCATCACATTTTTTTAGGTATTTCTTATTTTTGGGGTAGATAGTTCCATCAAAAGTATGCCAATTGGGTACTCTTTGGATGCGGAATTTAATTCTGCATCCAATGAGCTCTTGTGATCGAAATTTGAGTAAAAACACAGGGAGATATGCCGAAAATACAAACAAAAAAAGTAGTTTTTCTTATGATACCTATCCCAAATTTATATTAAAAAAGTGTTTAATACCTATACGGTATTTGAAATTTAAAGAAATTTCATTGGCTAACACACAATGACATGGAATTTGGATTAAAGTTAAAAGGCCCATTTTGAGTTGAAATTTCCTCTAATGATTTTTAGTTTTTTTCTGCCAAAGCTGATCCAATAAATTTTTTAGGATTTTCCTCTTGTAAATTCACTGTGTCAGAGGGAACTTGACTGTTTGCTGAACCAATCATTTTTAAGATTGAATTTTTGTAAGAAGGATTCTTTAACAAATCAATGAAAGGCATAGGGATCTTAATTTTGCACAATTCATTTTCAAGATTAAAATTCTGCATACCTTTATTCACCTCTTCAACTTCAATAACCTTCTTTTGTTTATTTTGATTCTGTTTTTTTTCTAATCCTGGATCTGACTGTTGTTTAGGAGTCATAATTACCTTTTTCCTAGGATTTTGAACCACCCGTTTCGGCCTTGATCTTAAATTTAGGGTTTTCTTTGGATGAGTCTGATATATATGAGCAGTTACCTCAAGATTTAAATCATTTTCTGTTTCAAACACATCTGCATCATAATATTCTGAGTTAAAAAAATCCTCCTCAGTCACAAAACCTTCAGACAACTGTTGTCCAAAATAATTCATATCTTGATCTTGATCCTTAAAAAACTCTTCTTCTTCTATTTCTCCTTTATCCGTAACATTACTTTGAAGTGGGGGTAGTACCTTTTGATCCTCAACTTCTCTCTTTTCTCGTTGTATATCATTATTTCTTCTCTCTGGGAATGAAACGAGGTGCAAACTGTCTTCTGAATTGATTTGGATTATTAGGGTTTCTGTCTCCCTCTTGAACAGGTTTGTTTGAATTTTTCTCTAATTCCAATTTGTTTAGTTTTGCTGTTAGGATTTTCACAAGTTTTTCCATTCCATCAATTTTTCCTTCTGCATAGTGGGACGTTGAAACCACTGGAGCTACCTCTTTTTTACCCTTTCTGTCATAAACCTGTTGAGTTGAGTTTCCCTTCAATCTATTGGAAGCAAGTATATTAGATTCCAGTTCTAATGTTGACTCCTGCATATTAAGTAAAGTAACAGGTCTTCTTTCTCTCAAGAGTAAGGAAAACTCATGATCAAAAGCATTAACATAAGTGAGTTTTGTAGAAGTTTCAGAAGGTTTAATCTCTGCAGAAATTCTGCCATACATTTTATTTAACCTCTTAGAGAAATCAGCTATAGTTTCATCTTTCTTCCTTCTAAGGGCTCCAAACTCTATAATGTAGTATGTGTGGTCTTTAGTATCACCCCATTGTCTCATGAAAAGATCCTGAAGCTCTTCTATTATAGTAAAAGAGTTTGTTGGTAACTCTTTGAACCATTTTCTGACCTCTCCATCTAGACTCTATACGAAGATCCTCATCCACACATCCTTTTCCTCGAAATTCTGATTATCTGCATAGGTGAGAAATGCATCCCAATGCTCCTCAGTTGTGGTCTCACCTTGTCCATTAAACCTAGGTAAGTATTTTTGGTAATCTCCACCAGGGAGAGAATTTAAGTGCTGAGGCAAAACTAGAGGTGCATATCTAGCTGCCACCATTCGGTCCATCATATCTAATGGTTGATTTTGGGTTTCCATATTTAAGTTGACTGGTTTAGATGATGGAAATATTTGACTAGAACTTGGCTGAAAAGGAGTCTTACCAACTTTGAGATGAAATAAATGGATTTTTCCAGGGGATAAAGTCTTTGCTTTCTTGAAAGATTAAGGATCAGTAAAAATATGAAAATTACTAACAGGAATTGTAGGTTTCAACCAGGAATAATCTTGTTCCTCCTCCTTTAAAATAGAAAAAGGTGATGATAAGTCTAGTTGATCAGGGTTACATAAGGTTGGAGATGACTGAGACCTTTTGATTTTCTTAGTTGTTTTCAGAATCTGCTCTAGGTCTGAGACACCCAGTTGTAAAGGTGAACTAGGTCTACTTCTTGTTCCAACTCTTTTAGTAGCCACTGTGAAATATTTGGTGAAATGTAGTCTTCTAAAATTTGTTGGTTTAAGTCCCCCTCTCAAAACTAGTTAAATGATGAGTAACCCAAGGAAAGTAGGCTTTCAGATTCGTCCACAACAATGGCGCCAAAGATGTTAGTGCCAAAAATTATTCTCAGACTACAAAAGAACAAGCCAACACAATCTCATAAAACAAAATTAAGTAAAATAGGTTTTTTAGGGTTTTGGTTGTACAGTTTGTAAACAAGAGGGTAAAAACTTCACAAGGCTAAGGAAAACACTAAATCATGCACAAAGAAGGACTGAGATGCATAATCTATAAAATATAAAGCATAAACAATAATCACAGCTCTGAATTTCATCCACAGTTAACAAGCATTTCATGAATAATAAATTTAAACAAGAAATGAATATATCAACTGAGTGATTAAACAAATCAGAAATGAGACCATCAAATAGGCTAAACAGGGCTTATAGTTGCATATATTTCATAATCAGTCATTCAAAATACATAAGAGTTTTTGACACTTAGCTCCATAAACAATAGCTTGATAGCCTCCCCTTGTACAAAAATTCGAACCCTTGGTTCTTTCCCAATCTTACTTTTATCTTGGTTTCTCAAAGACAGTTACATAACTGAAAACTACCTTTAGGTCATACTATCGAATTGTTCAATAAGACTATCATCATACAAAAATAAAATAACTTTTTAATAAACTAACTAATAACCACTATTCTTAAAGCACTTTACAAGTCTTTAGTAGCCTCTGCTAATAGAGCTATCCCTTCTAGAGCTTGACTCTTCCTTCTTGCTTTCTGGTGATATGCTTCCAAGTCTTCAACTCTTTTTGACAGCTCCTGATTCTACTGTGTTAGCTCTTGAATGGTTTGTTTCAGTTCTGTAAATAGACTTTGTGTCTGTCTTTTCCTTTTCAAGGCCTCCTTAGAAACTGTAATTAATTCATGATAGTGCCTATTTACCTCTTCTAAATATTCTCTCAATTTTCTGTTGGCAGTGACTAATCCTTCATTTGTCTCATGCAGGTACTCGATCTAGTATTTGTACTATTTGATACTCTTCTGCAAATTTTCATTTTCAAAATCAATGCACTTCCCTTCTGATGCTGGATGCATTTCTTCTGGCATCCAAGGGATTTTCAACTTCTTAAAAATCTCTTCATCTTCTTCCAGCTGTTCTGTCATGGCCACAGGGATTTTTGAGTATTCTTTGACTTCAATACTGCATTGTGATGATTTCTCAGCAACCCTTCATTTCTCTGCACAAAATCTTGATATAACTGAATACTGTTCCTTCAAATCTTTTTGATGCTCGTCTAAAATTGCCTTCTTTCGAACTTCCTCAAAGATCTCTGAAATTTTGGTTTCAGCGAAAGTTGATTTATTTTCTGAGACCATTTGCTTCTTACCCTTCATGTCCTTTTCATGTTGATCTTCATTGTTTTCTAACTCTTCCTGAGATGAAGAGTCTTCAATTTCTGTAATTTTCTCTTTAGCTAATTTAGGATTTAACAGTTTCTTCATATTCAATCTAAGTTTGTTCCTAGGTCTAGTATTGGGCCTCCAAGCTATTCCAATTTCTCCTAACATGCTTAAATATTTCCCTTGATGTTTAATAGAGGTTGTCTGGACAAATTTTCTTTTTATTCCTCGTGACATTACCTCCTCTTTAGACTTTTTCTGTATCTTCTGTTCAGTATGAACCCTAACTTCATCAGACAATGACTTTTCCTCTTCTTCAGATTGCACTGTAATAGGAACTTGTTCTTGTTCTTTCAGATTTTCCTTTACTTCTTGGTTTAGTTCTTCATGAAAAATATCTTCTACGGGCTCTATTTCTTTCACTTCTACCTTTGAAATTTCATTTTCCTCAATATCGGTCTGTTGTTCAACTTCAACATTTTCATGTCCTCGAGTCATAGATTTCTCTGATGCATTATCCTCTTCAATCTTAACTATGACTCTCTTTTTCAGCTTCTTGACCAAATTATGACCCTTATTCAACTATATTTTCTAAGCTTGATCTTCTTTTTCTGTTTGAAATCCAGACCAAAACAAAAAATAATCACATGTTTTGTCCTTCTTTCAAAGCACAGTACTTATGACTAGCTTTATAAGCCCATGATGAAACACAGATTGTTTAGTGTGTTCTTGATGCTCCTTCACCCTGCTAGACATATTTTGTAAACTTTTAAAGAAAAAGAATGGAAGATTCATCTTTGCATCATGGCTAAGATGCTACAAAAACCTGAAATGATACTTAAAAACAAAAGCAAATATTCCTTCACAAGTGATATAACTTTGTCGAATTTTGATTGGCTCTATCCATTCTGGTTTAAATTTATGGATATGTACTCCTTTACCCCAATCTACTACTACATATGGAAGTAAGTATTTTTGTGCATCAAAGGTAAAATGTACTTTTTAAAACCAGTATTCGCCCTCATCTAGGATCCCTATAGCTTATGCTATCAATTCTCTGGTCAACTCAAAATTCAAAGTATCAAAAGTAACAACATCTTTTTCCAAACACTGAGCAAACTTATAAGAGACCTCTGTGTGATACCCATCAATTTTCTCAAAAAAGCTTAACCATCCTGGATATAAAAACAATATTGCACAGTTTGGAAAAGTCTGAACTCGGTACATGTCTGAAGGTTTAGATCTATTTGTTTTACCACTTCTTTTCATTTTAAATGATTGTCAAATTGCTTCTTTCAGTAAAGAATTTTAACTCTGTTCAGATCTTGGAAAATTTGATAGACAATGATATCTTGGGAAACTAAACCTCTGGACTGGATTCTATCACTTAAACTGATAAATGTCTTAATTCTATTGATATAAAATTTGACATTTAGTATGAATTAGGTTTACATACTAGCAATCTTCACTAAATTCCATAATTAATCTTCTGTTAGTATAAACACAAACACATGGACTTTGATAGCAATTTGCTTCCTACCTGTCAGAGTGGTAAATCTAGTTGCTAGAATTGTGTTTTCTTGTCTACTAGGTGTCCAATTCCATTCCTTAATCCTCCTCTGACAGCCACGATAGTTCCAAACAGTCACTTCTTCAAAGCCCTAAATCATTGACTTGCTTCAAAACTTGATTACAAACTGCCAAATCTTCGCCACAAACTTGTATGCTCTTCATGCACCTTAGGAGATGCGTAATTCAAGGCAAATTTTCCTCAATCATGGATAATTTTCATTTTTCCACTACTCTGTATCATAACTTCCAGACCATCGCACTTACCCTAATGATGACTTTGCTTGAACTATTAACACCTGTCACAATGATCACCCTGGCCGAGAAGACGTATCAAATCCATGAACAAGTGTGAATGACCTCTCTCTTGTGTGAATTTCCAAAAATTTGAACAAAAAATAAATGATTTTCGAACAGTGCGATTTTCTTGTTGCGCGTGTGCGTAAATTTTTCAGGCTTGTGCTACAATAAAACCTGTTTCAATAATTTTCAAAAATACAACTCATAACAAAGGGTTAACTTTGGTTAAATGACTTAGATCAAGACTTTATGATATTTTTTAGGACCTTTAATTCATATAAACATCCTACAAGCCCCTAAACTATGAATTTTTCTAAATAAAACCAAAATTGGAAAATAAAACTATGAAATCAAAATAAAAACATAAAAAATTAAAGAAAAGATTTAAACTAACCTAAAATCCAAACTAAAAAATGAACAAATCCAAGCTTCAAAAAACAAGCAAATGTTTTAAACTAAGACGCAAAAGAGGGCTATAACAATAGGGAATGATCAAATTTATGCTTCTATGGGCCTTGTAATTGATCATTCACCATCATCAAGTAGCACCGACCTGGAACTTTGTTGCACCATTCTGTGAGAGATAGTTCAACATGCTCATTTTGGTACTGGGACCTAGTTCTTCTTTTGTCTTCTAGAACTCCATCACCACTTCCAGCTGCATTAAGAAGCTTTTGAGCCCATCTGGGTTTAGGCTTCTGATTTGGAATGGGGTACTGGATATGGATCTAGAATCTCTTGAGATTTAGTCTCAATAACAGGATCATGTTTTATGTGATCTTATTCATATGAATCTGAAACTTGTAGCACATCATCATCATCATCAAAAATAGGAGGAAAAATAGTTATACCTTCCTGTGCTGCTAGAGGAGTATCATGCAATTGATCTTATTCAAACTAGACACTTCTTTCAATGAAGCATCTTCTGGTAGCAACCTCCATCAGTTTGTAAGATTTTGCATCATCTGCATATACTAGTAGAATGCATTCGCTACTTTGGGCTTGGAAGGACTTTCTCTTGTCAAGTGGTATCTTGGCCCAAGCTTTGGAACCAAAAACTCTCAGATGAGAGACATTGTGCTTATACCCATGCAGTGCTTCGAATGGATTCACCCCAACCACTGACTTGTGGGGCACCCTATTATGCAAATACGAACTTACAGATTACTGCTTCAGCCCAAAGAGAAGGAGGTAGATGCTTTCCATGGAGAAGGCATGTTGCCATCTCTTTCAGTGATCTGTTCTTCCTCTCAGCCACACCATTTTGCAGTGGTGTGTATGGAGCTGAGTGTTCCGTTTGAATCCCCTCTGATTCACAGAAATTATGGAAATCTCTTTTGACATATTCTCCTCCTCCATCGGATCTTATTGACTTGATCTTCTTATTGAAGTTGTTCTCAACCAGAGCTTTAAAATTTTTAAAAGTCTTAAAAACTTCTGATTTTAGCTTCATGAAGTAGATCCAATAGTACCTAGAACAATCATCAATAAAGGTCAGAAAATACCTGCAACCATTAATGGAGTTTGTGGGCATAGGTCTAGCTACATCACCGTGTATCAAATCAACTGTAGAGACAACTCTATGAGCCTTCCCAACATCATACTTATTTTCTGGATGCTTATCTACCAAGCACCCAACACATACTCCATTGGAAGTTTGGATGGAGGGAAAACCTTCAACCATGTTATCATTGTGGAGCTGCTTTAGATATTTGTAATTGAGATGGCCAAATATCTCATGCCAAATCTTGCTAGTGTTGTTAGAATGAGGCAATAAAGCTGTAGGAGGAGAAACAAGAAATAAATGTGAAAATTCATAAGCTTTGGTAGAGTGATTTGCAATACCTTTCGCTACAAGCTTTCCAGTGGATTTTTCTGTAATCTCAACTGAGTTTGAATCGAATGTGACCCTCTTGGGAGAGCCTTATGTGTCATCTGGTAAAAAGATAACAAGTTAGCAGCAAGGGAGGGCACATATAATACATTCTTGAACTCACCATGCTTCACTTTGACTGAGCCCCTTCCTTCTGTTGGAATTTAGGAATCATCTCCCATGTGAATATTAGGCCCCTTTGATAGTGAAAGAGTAGAGAAGGATTCTTTGGAGGAAACCATGTGGTTGGAGGCTCCAGAATCTATAATGTATGTTGAGGATGGAGAGAGAGTTGCTTTCAAAGCATGACACCTTTTGGTATCTTCTGTCGGTGCTTCTTCATCAAGTGTCTTTGCTCTTGGAGGAGCAATGTTGTGTTGCTTGAGAAGAGAAGACATCTCATAAAGTTGCTTCCTCATACAATGTTCTTTAAGATGGTATCCATTTTCACAATACATACATAACTTCTTTTCAAGTTTCTTCTTCTTAGAGCCAGAGGCCCCTTCAGAAGCTTGCTGATTTGGTTTAGGCTTCGAATCAGCTGCCTTGGGCTCCTTCTTCTTTGATTTCCCCTTTGCTTGTGCTTTGGAGGAGTCAGTAACCAATAGAGCTTGATATTTGGAAGTCTGGATGACTCCCATTCAAATTGATTTGTCTTGTTCTTTGATTAAGGACTCGGAGAATGAATCTAGAGAAGGAAGTTTCCAATCAGGAAATCTCTCTCGCTTGGAATGAAACATAGAGACATAGACAGAGTACTCAGGACCTAGTTTGCTGAGTATTGAAAGGAAATTCTTCTTATCCTTCTACTCTATCCCACAACGTCTGCATTGTAGCACTAGAGAATTGAATTTGGAGAAGAATTGCTCAATAGTCTCGAAACTGCTGGGATGTAAATATACCAACTCATTCTCCAAAATGTGTCTTTGAAGCTCATCTTGTTTGTTAAACAAGCTATCAAGATTCTCCTAGGATTCTCTGGGAGTCCTCAATCCTTTTAGATGAAAGAGGAGATCTCTGTAAATATAAGTACATAAGTAGCCGAATTCTTCATCACAATGGTTTATGAACTTGTTTCGCTCTACCGACTGATGAGGTTCAACCTCCCATCCATGTATAATCTTGTGGTAGCCATGCTTGCGCAAGGCCAGCTACATATCAATCCTCCAATCAAGGTAATTGGAAATTGTGAGGATCCGTGGCTCAGGAGTTTGAGAACTCATAATTGCTCCGGCAGGGAGACTGCAAATACTTCTTTGAAGCTACGTAGCCCCTGTCAATTTCACTACAAATAACACTAAAACATAAGAACTGTTAGAATCATGCTTTTCCTCTAGACATGAACATATTTTCAGGGTCTATCACACCCTCTCCGCTAGTCTGAATGAATCCAGATCTAGCACATTTTCATAGGGGACTTCTGTGGAAACCTAATTGCTTTTGATGTTTGATGAGGAGAAACATGCATGAATATTTCCTGAGAAGGCTCTGATACCATGTTAGAATTTGAATTCCATTTAGATCTTCAGGTAGAGAGTTCTGATTATATGGCAGCAATTGCATGGAGAATGAAAATACAAATCCAATAAGACAAACCACACAGGAAATGGACAAGTATTGCTTAGGAATTTACAGTATATTCATCATGATAATATTTGGTGTACAATAGATTACAAATAGGTAGAATTCGAATGCATGAGTAATGAATTCGAATTCTCCAAGTGGATAAGACTATATCTAACTAAATCTCTAACTCAAGGTCTCCCAATCAATATTGGAGTCCAAATAGACAACTCCCCGATGACTATTAACTCCAATATGTAGTAACAACTAGTTAACTCAGTGCAACTGAGAGTGAGGTAGGTATAAAAAGCGCTCCTCCCCATGCAACCATGCATTATCCATGCATTAGTAGTGCTGCCCTAACTGACTGTGAAGTAATTGATTGTAACTGAGGGCTAACTAAGACTAACTAGTGCTAACACCAACTGACTAAAGTAGGTTGGTGTCGGGACTCCCAGTTGCTCCTAAAATGTACGGATTGATCTAGGAGGCGACTTAACTGATGCATGCACATGTAGTAAGTGGCAGTTAACCTCTAGCAGTGTTCCCCACACTTCAATGACTGGTACATGTGGCCCCATTGGGCCATGTGGACCCAATTGCACTAATGGACCCACTTAATTAATTTAAGGATCCTAAGTTCGGCAATAATTAATATAATATACATTTGACCAAGGGAGGATTAATAATCCTAACATAAGTAGGATGTCGTAGTCTAGAAAACACCATACAAGAAAATAATAATTTGAAATTTCAAACCAATCTTCAACTTCTTTTAGCATGATTTGTCCATGGATTCTATATTGGTCAACACAGTCTTCCATTTATTTGCACAAATTATGATGTAAAAAGGAACATAGCCATGGACATGCACAAGAATTGGATATAACATGTAAAATAATTATAAAATATAATGAAGGATGTTGAATAAGAAAATAAAAAAGGTATATCATAAAATCAAAGATGAAAAGCACTTAGGTGAACCTTTAACATGGGACTATCAACAACCATTTCGGTCAATCGAGAAAAGCTAACAAAGTGTTCAAAAGCTACCTTTTAAAATATTTGGATGTTGGTTTAGGCCTTAATCAAATTGTTTCCCAAATATCTTCATCCTTTACTCTTAATATAGATTTCTTCGTTGGCGTAAGGTCATATCAAGTACTATTGCCACTTAGGAATGTCATAGTATTATGAATTAAATCGAGATTTTCATATGGCCAATCTAATAATGGATGCATAATAGTTTGGTGTTTCTAATACAAATGATGGAATAGGTTGTAGGTTGATTGAATGAGAAGACCAATTTCAAAGAAAATGCATACACAACACTTAGTTTTAACAATAGAATGGTTATGATTTTATTACTCAAGGCACATGAACAATGAATGTTGCACTCATGCAACAAGGTAAACAGAACGCCAAAAAATATTTGTGTATCCATCATAAAAAAATTACCTATAGAATCTTTCCTTGGATGTGAAGGTGGTATTTTATTATGGTATCATTTTCCTTATGATGCTATGTATTTTGAATATTGATGCACAATTCACCATACAATTCACTAAATTTTTGTTTGGTCCATGGCCTTTCCACTAAAAGTTTGTTTTCTTGATTCTAGAGATTGCTTTTCATATATTAATAATCTCCCAACCACTAAGTTCATGGCATAAACCCTTTTCCTTATCCCTTTTAATTTCCAGTAGTCAATAAAAATACCAAACTATTATCCACTTATAATCCTTAAAACAAATATATTGGACTTTGACCATGTTATTAAACCATCAATTATTGTACCAATTTTTAGTGCTCATTGCTCATTGGAGAAAAAAATATGACATTGGCCTCACATGCAATGCATATCACTACATGATCAAACCCAAGATTAACCACCGTATGGTGAATCCTTATGCTAAGCATTCTACAAAGTTCAAGACCATGCCCCATCCAAATGGAGCCAAGCTCCATAGACACTATGAGTTGAATGATACTATATACATATCACTACATGATCAAACACATAAGTAACCACCAAATTCCTAATCCCTAACCCAAATTCCCCACCAAGTCCAAGACTAATCCCCATCCAAATTGATTTCCAACTTCAAACAAGTATCATGGGATCATCACAAAAACGATGACCATCCCTTACAAAGGCATTGCAAATCCGATGAAGTGGCGTCTCTTAATCGATGATAATGTTTGTCACAAAACCTATGAGGAGTAAAGTCGAAAATTTGACGACTTTGCAAGATGACAATTTTTGTTTGGAACATACAGTACTTTTAATCATTGCAATCCAACACAGTTGTATTTTACATTGGATGTCGTCGGATTTTGGGTTTAAATGTTGTTGTGTCCCCTTGGGGCATAAGACAAAAATCATTGATTGATTGTATTTTATTATTTTCAATGGGATTAATGTAAATGTTTTGCTCAATTTGGACTGTTGCTTTATATATTGCTTGTGGTGGGGCATTTACTATTGCAAAAAACTCCCATGCTTCTATAATAATTGTTTGGTATAACGTTTGACCAAATAAATTGCATTGTACTTACAAATATCATCGATGTAATATTCAATATTTTTCAAGATTTATATTGTCTTCGGTTGCACCCCACTACAATATCAAATAAAGAGAAGGATACAAAAAAAGTGCATCTCGGAGAGGAATCATACCAAACATGATTGAATTAACCACCTATTCAATTCCCACTATGTACAAACTCACCAATTAGGAATTCATGCAGTAACAATAGTTCTTCACATGTTTGAAATGGAGGCAATGAGATAGAGCTTGGTATGAATGGATTCTTATGAGATACTTGTGAAATTCAGTCACAATGATATTAATACTAAAGCATATCTTACAAAAGATTAAAGACAATTTTACACATGAAATGACATTAACAGTGATGCAATTGGAGGTTTCAACTGTATATTATCAATAATGAATAAAATTAGATGATACAATGTCATACAACTTGCATGAATGTAAGAAAATTCGAAATCCTTGGAGATCATTCGAATTGAATAGTTTAGGGTAGCTTAACTGACCATTATCCACACTAAACACACCAGTTAACCACTAATCAAGCCATAATTCACTCTAACTGAGTCCTAACTGAATCAGAGTGCAATAATGACTGAGTCTAAATGAATAGAACTCAACTGCATGTCAATCAGTAGGTAGAGGTGTATCTCTAACTCAAGTCAGCTCCGATGAAGTTAACTGAACTGAAACTAGTCACCAGAAGTTGTTGGAGGCGCCTTAGATCACTCTAGTTAACTCAAATCAACCCAAAATAAACAATGAGATGAGGAAGACACTTTTCCAACTCAACTTATCTGATTTTTAGGTGAAACAACATTCAATTAACTAATTGGTGCACTTATGACAAGCAAATCACCCCAAATTTGCTCCATGATTGAAGGAGGAAGCCTAGTTAGCCTCCCTGATTGAAGGAGAAGGCTTAGTTGTCCTCCTTGATTGAAGGAGGGTGTGGGTGTTCTAATGCTGATGTCAAGAGTGTGCTGGTGTGCTGATGTCAATTCAAGTCAATAAACTTAGGATAGTGGGTAATCAAGCCAAACTGACCAAATAAAGGTGTGTGGGTTGGATAATGACTCCAACCCCCCCTCCCTTAAGCTATACTCATGTAGAGGAGTAAACATAAAATGATAGGGACCCGGAAACAAAGGCCATAGGTCACCCAGTACAATGAAAGTAAGTCTAAAATTCTCAAATAAAATGCTAAGTTAGGAGAGAGGGAAAACTGAGTGGGAAAACCCCCCCCTCAAGCTGAAAACTGAAGAAGTAACTTCCTTCACCCTGATGATCTCACCCCCAACAGTGAACGAAGGTAAGTGAAATTTTTCTCAGTAAAGTTCTTGTTGAAAATATCTGCAATCTGCTCATCTGTAGGGCAGTATTGCAGAACAATTGTCTTGTCATGCACCAACTCCCTGATGTAATGCATGTGGATCTCAACATGTTTGGTCCTCTACCACTGAACTAGATCCATTTATATCTTGATATAACTTTGTTTGTCACAAAATATGACTGTGGCCAAAGCACTATGAATCTCAAACTCTAAAAGAATTCCTTGTAGCCAAAATGATTGGATGCAAGCATTCACTGCTCCCTTGTACTTGGCCTCTGTTGAAGAGAGTGCAATGGCAGCCTACTTTTTGTTGGACTATAACATGAGGCCACAAGAAAACATAAACACATACCCAAAAGTGGAGTTCCAATCTATGGAATCCCCTACCCAATCTGAATCTATAAAACCGACCAACTATAGCTCAGAACTTGCATCATAGTGAATGTCGTAGGATCTAGTGCCCTGAATGTACCGAAGGCTCCTCTTGGTTTCCTTCCAATGGAGCTCATGAGGCTGTTGCTGCATATCTCTTGATCCAACATTCATGGAATAACAAATTACAGCATCTTGAATGTGTCAAGTATAGCAAGCTTCCGATCAATTGGTAGTAAATTGTGGAATCCATGGGTGGAGTGGATTTTCCCTCTTCAAGATCGATTCCTGGGAGGAAAGGAAATGATGCAGACTTACAATCAAACATGTTAAGATTAATTATCAAGTTTTCAATATAATTTTACTGAGTTACCATTATCCCATCATAGTATTGAGATATTTCAAGCCCTAGAAACTGTTTCAGCAGGCCCAAATCGCTCATTTCAAAAGCATCATGAAGAGCAGTTTGTATAAAGGAAATCGAAGCAAGTGTGCTTCCTGTTGTCAAAATATCATCAAAATATAATACTATGATCAGAATATTACCATAATACTACTGAAAATATACATTAGGATCATATTTGCATCTTTGGAAGTTTTGTAAGAGAAGAA
Organism: Pseudotsuga menziesii; assembly: GCA_001517045.1. Taxonomy (NCBI): domain Eukaryota; kingdom Viridiplantae; phylum Streptophyta; class Pinopsida; order Pinales; family Pinaceae; genus Pseudotsuga; species Pseudotsuga menziesii. Next base: position 94,515 of record LPNX011031197.1, on the reverse strand, counting down.
AGGCATCCATTTTGACATACCAAGATCTTGGGGCCTGTTTCAACCCATATAATGATTTATGCAACTTACACACCAAGGATGGATATAATGTATAGCCTTTGGTATTCTTCATTTATATATCCTCATTCAGGTATCCATGAAGAAAATCACTCTTGACATCCATGTGATGCACCTCCCAGTGCTTGGATGCAACGATGGCTAAAACTAGTCTTATGGAATGCATCTTTGCCACCGGTACAAAGGTCTCATGATTGTCCACTCCTTGGACACGGGAGAGCCATTTTGCAACCATACCTGCCTTATATTTGGAGGTTGTGCCATCTGCAGCAACCTTTTTCTGATATACCCACTTGCATTGAACTAATTTCCTCCTAGGTGGAAGGGAAACTAGCTCCCAAGTTGCATTTTTTCGAAGAGAATTGAACTCTTCGTCCATAGCAGCTTTTCATCTCGGATATTTTCGAGCATGGTAGTAGGAATTTGGATAAGACCCAATAATTAAATAACAGGTCTTGGACAACAATGAATCATGACAAGAGAGAGCAATACCTACTCTTTGAAAATCAGACCGGGTTCTTCTTGGACCAAAATAATTTCGAATGTTTGTCTCGACGGAAGAGAGTGACTTTTTGGCCCAAGTTGGGAGATGAGTTGACACATCACAATCTGATTCTGAACCTGATATATTTTTATCACTGATATTAGACATCAGTTCTACAATATCAGAGCCTTCACTCCCACTTTCATCATCTAAATGATCAGCAGAACATGAGGGAATTTCAACAGTTTTTTCTTCAACTAGTTCTACCTCTTGGAGAGGTTATTCAAATCAGACACTTCTCCCAATGAATATCTGTTTGGTTATGATATTCAGAAGTTTGAATCTCTTATATTAGTCTGTATATCCAATTAACAAAGATTCAATACTTTGTGGTTGCAAATATTTCTTCTTGTCAAGCGAAATTCGAGCCCATGCAGTGGACCCAAAAAACCTTGAAATTTGACACATCCGTGTTTGTGTCCAAAATAGGCTTCGAAAGGAGTCTTTCCTTTCATGGAAGAGTGAGGAAATATATTTTGAATGTGAGCATAAACATTCATAGCCTCATCCCATAGGTTTGTAGCCAAACCTTTGGCTTCTAGCATGCAGGTACTCATCTCTTTGAGGGCCCGTATTTTCCTTTCCGCTACACCATTTTGTTGGGGTGTGTAGGGAATGGAGTGTTGGATTTGAATCCCACTGTCAACACATATTTGTAGAAATTTAGAATTGATATAATATCCTCTATTATCATATCTGAGAGACTTTATCTTCCTCCCATAGGCATTCTCAACAGATGCTTTGAACTCACTGAATCACACCAAAACTTCAGATTTTTTTCTTTAGGAAGAAAACCCAAGTGTATCTAGAGAAATCATCAATGAAGGTGAGTACATACCGTGAACCACTCATGGATGTTGTAGGAATGGTTCCACTGATATCATAATGAATCAACCCCAAAATACTTTTTGCACGATTTTCCTTTCCTTGATCAAACTTGTGCTCAGGGTGTTTGTCGACAATGCAACCTTTGCAAATTCCACTGGAAGTTTTGATGGCTGGGTGGACTTCAACCATGGAATTTTTTTGAAGTTGCTGCAAGTATTTAAAGTTCAAATGACCAAATCTCTCATGCCATATCCTACTAACCTCATTCCCATGAGTCAGAAGAGAGGTGGGCTTTGCATCTGCCACAAACTTGGAAAACTCATAGGCCTTAGCATGGTGGTTTTCTATGTTTGTTGCAGCGAGCTTCCCAAATGAAATATCAGTGATTTAAACATCATTCGGGCTGAAAGTAACTCTCTTGGGTGCTCCAGTGTGTATCATTTTATATACACTCAACATATTTGAGGCCAGGAGGGTACATACAGAACATAAAAAAATCTTCCATGTTCAAGTTTTACAGTACCTTTGCCTTTCAAAATGATCTGAGAATCATCTCCCATGTGGATGGGAATGCTTTTGTCGGTATCTGTGGATGAAAATTATTCTTTGCTTTCCATCATGTGGTTCGAAGCTCCAGAGTCTATGAGGAGAGCTTTGGACTTCGAAGTGCTTGCCATGAGAGCATGTCCTCTTTCTGGCTGGATGTACCGATCATGATTATCTCTCTTCTGAGCACTCTCCGAAATATTGATATTGTTCCTCTCGAGGAGAAGAGTCATCTCATCAATATTTTTCTTCATGCAGGCATGTTCAGAGTGAAATCCCTTCCCGCAATAGGAACACTTGACTTTTTATTTTCCTTGGTTTCCTTTGTTCTTGTGTTTCTTTGAGCCGGAAGGGTCTTCTTGCTATTGGTTATTCTATTTTGGCTTCGGAACATAAAACTTAGCTTTTTTATTCTTTTTCTTTCCTTTACCCTTTGTATCTTTGGACCCCGAAGCAAAAAATGCTTGATCTTTTGAGGATCTGATGATCCCCATCTAAACAAGCTTGTCATGCTCGTTTGTGAGGGAATCAATGAAGGCATTGAGAGAAGGCATTTTCCAATTTGGGATTGATAGCTCGTATGGAATGTGGAAACAAATACTAAGTAATTCGATCCAATTTTCGAAAGAATGGAGAGAATGAGCAGATCATCCTATTTCTCCACATCACACTGCGTCAACTAGAGCACTAGGTGCTTGATTGGTGAAAAATTCATTGAGAGTTTTGAAATTGCTTGGGTGAAGAGAAATGAGCTCATTCTCTAGCCGATAAATCCTCATGTTATCTTCTTATCAAAGAGATCAACAAGTTTATCCCAAATTTCCTTTGGATTCTTCAATCTAGTGACATGGAAATGAAGATCTTTGGAAATCGACAGGAACATAAACCCAAAAGATTCATCCATCTTGTTCCAGTATCTAGCTTTTTCCACAACATGGTTTGGATCTATTTCGGTGTCCATTATGAATTTGTAGAGTCCCTTGGCACGCAGTTGAATCGCCATGTCTCCCTTCCATTGGTGGTAATTGAAAGGAGTAAGAAGATCCACGGTAGAAGACATTTTTTTAACTGTAGCTAATGCAGTAGAAGTCTTTAAAAAAAACTTTGCTTAGGACTTATGGGGTAAACCTTCAGCTTTTGGTGCAGTGCTGGAATTTTTGAGATTTTGCTCAAATTGCATGCTAGATCCGTAAAAAATATTGTTTTTGAATAAGAGCTTCATCCCGCCATGGCTCTGATACCATGTGAAATTCAATCACAACAATCTTAAGACTAAAGCAGATCTTATAGAAGCTTCAAGACAATTTTACACATTAAATGACATTAAAAGTGCTGCAATTGGAGGTTTCAACTGTATATTATAAATAATGAATAAAATCAGATGATATAATTTCATACAACTTGCATGAATGCAATACAATTCGAATTCTTTGAAGGTCATTCGAATTGGATAGCCGAGGGTAGCTTAACTGTCCGTTAGCCACACTAAACACATCAGTTAACCACTAATCAAGCCATAATTCACTCTAACTGAGTCCTAACCTAATCAGAGTGCAATAATGATTGAGTCTAACTGAATAGAACTCAATTGCATGTCAATCAATAGGTGGGGGTGCATCTCTAACTCAAGTCAACTCCAATGAAGTGAAGTGAACTGAAACTAGTCACCAAAAGTTGTTGGAGGAGCCATAGATCACTCCAGTTAACTCAAATAAGCCCAAAATAGACAATGAGATGAGGAAGGCACTTTTCCAACTCAGCTTAATTGATGGTGAAACAACATTCAGTTAACTAATTGGTGCACTTATGACAAGTAGATTACCCCAGATTTGCTCCCTGATTAAAGGAGGAAGCCTAGTTAGCCTACCTGATTGAAGGAGAAGGCTTAGTTTGCCTCCTTGATTGAAGGAGGGCATGGGTGTGCCGATGATGATGTTAGGAGTGTGCTGGTGTGCTGATTCTTATGTCAACTCGATTCAATAAACTTAGGATAGTGGGTAATTAGTCCAAATTGACCAAATAAAGGTGTGTGGGTTGCATAATGACTCCAAAAATACATGTGCCGTGGAATTAATTTTGTTAGATGAATTCAATGACAATGAGCTAAGGGATGATACTGATATCACCGATACCTTCTTTGAAAGCATTAAATCTACTTCCACCACCCCTCTCTTTGGACCTGACCAGTCAAATTCTACTTAACCGGGGACAACAATGTTACTATACAACTTGAATGACTGTTTCTTGCTCAGCATGGCGTTCTCCTGCTGTTTATTGTGACTGTTTGACCTTCGCTAGTGTGACTATTTTCTCCACCCTAGCATGATCGAGTTCTCTCCCTCTGTGTGACCGTGACTTCCTCTACTGCTCCACGCATTTTCATCTATTGCTCCACATGACTGTGACCTCCAATTAGCATGAACCCTCCACCTAGTGTCTACTGCTCCCGGCATGACCATGTGTATATCCTCACTCACATGACCATGCTCTCCACCATAGCATGGTCATGTCTCACTCTCTACCTGCGTGATTGTTCACTCTTCTCCCGCGTGACTGTGTGAGCTCCAACGTGATCTTCAACGTGACTATATCTTCTGCTAGTCAGCATGATTGTATCTTGTTGCACATGGTGAATATATTCCTGCCAGTGTGATTGCTTCTCCCAGTCAATGTGACTGTGTGACACTGCTCCTTTTATCCATGTGATTGTATGTCATTTCTCAGTGTCACTATATCCTTTCCTGTGTGACTGTATCCCCGTCTGCGTGATTGTGTGTCTCTTACCCAGTGTGACTGTGTGTCTCATATCAGTATGGATGTGCTGCTAAATTGATTGATTAAAGTTTCTCATCTTGTTGATTAAAGATCTGAGATCTATTTCCTTAATGCTTTAACCCTCTTAAGTTGTCTCTCAAGGTACGTCATTTGTTCACCTAGTTGACTTGTCCCTTCGGTGACAAGATCAAAACCTAAAAGTATCTGAGTATAAGGTTGATTCAAAATAATTGGTACAATTCTTTACTATTTTTATCTCATGTACATTATTTTATTATTTTTTTACTATACATGTCATTTAGTGAATCATCTCAAGGACCAACTTTAATGTAGTGACCAATGGAGTGTTAAAGTTGAAAGATATGAAAATTATGTTTTTATTATTATTGTAGTTTAAATTTATTAGAGCAGTACTATTCTGGATCTGGTTTCATAATTTTGTTTATGCATTAAAGTAGATTTCTTATGTTAAACCTAACCTAACCCTAAAAATAACATGGTATCAAAGCTTAGGCTGTAACTGATTCTGTCTTGCAGCTAACATAAACTACATAGATTATAAAGTAAGGTTTATACCTTACTCAACTTGATTATAGAATCTTGTTTGACATATTCTTCAAGTTGACAAGTAAGGTTTAAACATGACTACTCCTTTAGTAAAATCAGAAGAGAGGCTTCAGGGAGCCTCATATTTCAATGCAAGGAAGGCTAGGGTTCTAAATTATCCTAGAAGAGAGTGATCTAAAGGAGTTAGTTACTAGATTTGTTTAAGATCCCACTACAGCTCAAGGAAGAGCAACATTCAAGAAGAAGAAATCCATGGCAAAGAGAGTTGTCTTTGACTCAGTTAAAGACAACTTGATGCTCGTAATAGCTCCCTTAAGTAGAACTAAAGAATGCTTTGATGCTCTAGCTAACCGCTATGAAAATAAATCCCCCACTCAGAGAAGGGATTTGAAGAAGCAACATTGTTCACTAAAGATGGATAAGGACGAAATGGTTTCTACCTTATTCTCCAAGATCAATCAAATAAGAGATCAACTCATGGCCATTGGAGATAAAGTAGAAGATGATGATCTTGTGAAAACATTATTAGATCGTCTTCCTGCATCTTGGGAGACATTCTTGGCCTCAGTAAATGGAAGAGAGGTTCAGTCAAAATTCGAAAGATTGTGGCATGATTGTCTAGAAGAAGAAGGAAGGATCCAAAATAGATCTAGACCTCCACCTGAAAACGATCATGCACTAGCTTCCAAAGCAATGAAAATGAAGAATATTCCCCAACACAAGGATAATGTTAAGGAACCACAAGGTAAGTAATTTCATAAATCTAAGGTTAGATGTTATAATTGTGGTAATATTGGTCATTATACAAGGGACTGTAAGAAACCACTTAACAAGAATTGGCATAGGAAGAAACATCATGCCTCGGTTGCTACAAAAAATAAATAAATAGCCTAAAGGTAGAAGTATAAACTCGGCCATTTTGATTGGGGTCCGTGACGCTGACCTCTATAAGGTCTCAAGATAGGTTGTTAAATATCTATACCCCAATCAGGATTTAGAGATCAAGACAGATGCAATTGTGCTCTTCAGTCCCCAACAGAGTAGGGTTGCAGAAAAGGAAAGTATAAATGTGATCTTCCATTAGTCCTCCAGTGACTCAAAGATGAAAGTCTATCATAATTATTGCTTAGAGAAGCGGAGGGAGAAGGCCAAGCAACCTTCATTTGATATCTTTAAGATATCTAATGAAAAGCTTCAAGCTTTATCCAATGAGAGACATGTCACTGATTCAGTCTACTCTCATTATGGGGAGTCATACAAACAACATATTTGGAAAGATGATATGTGGAAAGTGATTCTCAGCTATGAGAGGAAGTTAGTTATAAATTCCAAGAGGATCTATGAGATCATGCTTCATGCTAAGATGGAGTGTTGTTTGAAGATCTCGAAAAATCCTGTATTTGATGATAGGTTGATACACGTCGAGATGAGTGATCACCATGTAATTGTGCAGTATGTTATAGATGTGCTGAGAATTCCCCTTTTGCTAAAAGTGAATGTTAAAGTTAGTGCAGCTACAAGACCCATTCTCAGAGAGGATGGTACCCTAGTCAGTTAACTAGGTCAAAGTAAGACCCTAGAAGGTACCCTAACACCCCCAGTAGTATCCTAGGGTTCTTGGTCTGGGACCAAGCATGTTGATGCCATGGCAAAGTCCCTAACATGTGGTTAGGGCCCCTATATGTCCCTAGGGTAATCTAGTCTGGGACGAGATATTTTCTTGGACACGAGGTCCAAGCATGTTCTGTAGGCTGAGACAATGACTTCTTGGTCTGGGACCAGATAGATTCTTGATCTCAGACCAAGTAGTTCCAACAGGAGCACTCATGGTCAGTTAACCAGGTAAATCTTGGTCAAGTAGACCAAGATGATGATGTGTGATGTCCTCTCTCCTAATCGATTATTGCTAGGTTTTTCTCAATGGACTGGCCACCCCTTGATGATTTCACTAGCACCTAACCCTTAGGAGCAATATTGAGGACCAAAGGATCGTACCATCCAGTTTGGATCTTCCCTTTATACAGTGATGATAAAAATATATGAAACAATGTACCTTGAGAGAGATAAAATATTAAATTCCTTGGTCCTGTTGGTCCTTTGGGGTTTGTTTTTCCACCTTTATGGTACACCTTGAACTTGTGGATTTGAGGGTTGTCTTACCTTCTTATTATGACCCTTTTGGTTGACTTATGGTCATTTATCTCATTTGGTCCTAGCACTCTTATTATGATGAATTTTAACGTACGATTTTTATGGTTTTTATTGTTGGACCATTCATGCACTATCCTAAGTCATTTTTACTTTATAAAACCATTGGACCATTTTATTTTTAGACCCTTGGACCATTGCTTAGGATTTTGTTTTGGACCATTTTATTCTATAGTTTTATTATAAGACCATTGGACCACTTTATTTGGTACCATTTTTAAGTTAACCTAATTGTATTTTTTTTATTAGCCAAGACCCTTATAAAAGTGTTATACTTCATTGTGTTTATTCAAGAATTCGTATCTCATTTTACCTGTGGTTGACTGCTTCTAATTGTGACCCTTTCTGCTCAGTGTGGCGTGTCTCATGTTGTTTATTGTGACTGCCTGAAGGAAAATTTTGCTAGTTATCGTGGCCCAGATAGCCTCGCTCTCCATGTGGTCACTAGAGTAATCCGTCTGATCTCCTACCTCCATGGTCGCTAGGGAAACAGTAAAAATCTATGGTAACAACCAAGGCGGCAAATGAAACCAACCCGTAACAAATGGCTGAAGAGAAAAAAACCATCGGTTCTATGCAGATGTTTGTCCCACCACTCAGAGAGAGAAGAAAAACCTACGAAAATGAGACCCCCGACTCCACTCCTGATGCTATGAAACTGACCTCTCTTAGCTACCAATAGGCCTATGATAAGAAAACCATCACCCTCCTCACATAGTGTACAACAAGCCTCTCAACAGCTAGGAGAGGCCAGTGTCAGAGCATCAGGAGTGGAGTTGGGGGTCTCTTTTTCGTAGGTTTTTCTTCTCTCTCTGAGTGGTGGGACAAACATTTTCATAGAACCAATGGTTTTTTCTCTTCATATGTTTGTTACCGGTTGGTTTCACCTCCTGCCTTGGTTTTTACCATATATTTTTAATGTTTTCGCAAGCGACCATGGAGGCATGAGATCAGACGGATTACTTTAGTGACCACATGGAGAGTGTTAGCACTCAGAATGTACCCAGGTTGTAAAATTTATACTCCAAGGTAACAGCAAAACCACTTCAGGAAGTAACTGGTATTTTCTTCCAGAGAGGGATCTCTCAATAAAGATTTAACAGGACCAGATTTAAGATAACATTTAAAGTTTTATGTATTTGGCTAAAACAATCACATAACCATTGGGCATGGAGTCATATACAATATAGAGATACCACAAAGACATATACATGAGATTCATCAAAGGCGAGGTAATCACATCATCACAGTCATTCAAATTGATCCAAGGGGAACAAAAGAAATGAAGAAACAACCCATTAACACAGAGCATCAACAAGGATGAGTTCTATATCAACTTTAGCAGAAAAATCATATAATATCTGAAATTGATGACCAGAGCATAAACACATGAATTACAATNAATGGAATGTTACACAAGGGAAATACAATCACATAAAGAAAGAAGCACAGACTGTAATATCAACGACACATGAATCTCTGACAAAAAACTCTCATGCATTTACTTTGTTATTTTCAGAAACAGATATGTTCTCCAAAATTATCTCCCTCTCAATGGGTTCCAAACCCCATCTCTTAAAAGACATGCAAATTTATACATAAAACAATAGCTCTTCCAAGAAGATCAATAACTGAATGATCGGTGTGATTAAGAGTTTTGTAACCAAATTCCTAACACCTAGGAAGTTTATTACAACTCCACTCCTAACAGATCATAAAGTACAAATCAACTTGATAACAAATTTTCGCCTAGCCAGCCTCCACGTCTTTGCCCCATCAGCTCCACATCTTTGCCTCATCAGCTCCACGTCTTTGCCCCATCAGCTCCACGTCTTTGCCCCATCAGCTCCACAGTGCATAACGCCTGTTTCTAGGGATGAAGAGTATACTTTGTCTTTCCAAACTGCTCCACGGCCTTCCACTGCTCCGAATTTGGGGTGTCACATTCTGTCATTTCCCGAATGGATACCTCGAGCTCCATATATGCTTCATAGGACTTTTTGGGCAATTTGCTTCTGATGATGGCGAACTTCTGCAGGATTTCGAAATCTTCTGTTAACATATCCACAATGGTATTCCCTTTTAATCTTTTCTCCAAATCATTAAATTTGGAGTGGTCCATGCGGCACTAGACAAGCAGGTTATGATAATGTTCTTGTGAGAACATCCACCCCTCTCCGTCCCAGAAAGAAGGCAATCCGTCCTCAAACAGCTCTTTAAACTCCTGTTTAAAATTATTAACCTGCAAAAGCAATCCTTCTGATTTATCTTGGAGTGTTTTGATTAAGTGATGCTTGTGGATGATTTTCTTTGCCCACATCACTATTGATACTCTGTCTTTTATGCCCACTTTTGTCTTCGGAGCCTACCATAACTCGCCACATGGACAATAATTCATTTTTCGCAATCACCGCCTGTCCCCATATGCCACGCACTTCCATTTCCCGGATTCATCCAGGACCGTTGATCAGATCCTTCCTTAACTTCTGACCCTTGGATCATGTGCCACGTACCTCTTTTCCGCTGAGCATCCTGATTTTAACCACCGCGCAACTTTGAGCCCCGGAATCATCCACAACCATCGATGTGATAATCTTTAACTTTCCACCGTTGGATCAAATGCTACGTACCAAATTCCGTTGGGAGCCTTCACTTTAACCGTCGTGCAGCTCTGATCTTCGGAATTATTCTCAGCCATTGATGTGATATCCCGTTAACTTTCCACCGTCGGATCCTATGCCACGTACCAAATTCCGCTGGGCACTTCGGAATTATCTACCATGCAAGTTCACTCTCTGGAAATCAAAATAGCCGTTGATTTGATTCACTTTGATTTTCAACCGTCAGATTGATCACCAGATAACTCATTCCGCTGGGCGCTTTAGGTTTATCGGTCGCGCAGGTTCTGGTTCCGGAATCAATCTCAACCGTGGATGTGATCTGACTTCACCTCTCTGCCATTGGATTGAGTAGCATGTACCTAATTCCGCCGGGCTGTATTACTTTAACCAACATGCGATTTCACAAAGTGGATTGAATGTGGACCGTAGATCTGCCCAAAACAGATTGACAGCCGTGGATCTGTGCACCCGATGAACACCCGGACATACGTTATCTCCCTCGCAATTTTGAAGAGTGGAGAGGGTATCGGCCATTGATTTTATTCCTTCTCCCACCGTGGCTTAGGATCTTTGGTAACTTAATCGTTTTTTTTCCTATCGCCCCATTCTTACAATATATCCTTTAACCAAAGTTTGGAAAACACTTGTCGTTTCTCCTCCACCATGGTTTTTTTTATCCCCTTTGCTAAATAATGGTGTTAACAGCTGGCTCCATCTGGGGATGATATCCTCCCTGCGAGGTATCAAAGAACTCATAGACCAGGTGCCTGTTTTTTGGTTTTGCGTAATAACTTCTAAAAAACCCGTCTTTTGCTTTTTGTAAATATATTATTTTTTTATATAATTTTAGAAAAGGAGTGGTATGCCTCCTGAACTTTAGGGCTTTCACTGTGAGCTTTCAAATACCCTCAGCTTACCATCCCTATTTATTTGTAAAGAGACAGAAATATGTACAAGGCTATGATACAAATATTACCTTCCCCCTCAGGACAGGTAGAGCTTTAGATATCTTCCATTTACAGGGTTACTCTCGAGAAGAACCCCATTTGTATATTCCAGCAAAAATGCATTTTGTCCTCTGTATCCAGCAACAACGTAAGGTCCTACCCACATAGGGTCAAACTTTCCATGCTTGTCTTCATTAGGAGCATCCCACTTCAAAACCAGGTCACCAATCTGAAACTGCTCTTCCTTGATTCTTCTGTCCAAAGTATTCTTCATTTTCTCCTGATGTGACTGCACTTTGTCATAAGCCTTACTTCTTCGTTCTTCTAGCTCAATGATCTGATTTATCCTTCGTTGTATGTGATTTGGTTCTTCTTGCTGATCCTGGAAATATCTCATAACTGGTACCCCTAATGATGTTGGAAAAATTACTTCATCCCCATATACCAGTTGGAATGGGGACATGCCGATTGCTCTTTTAGTACTAATCTTGTCATCCCATAGAGCATATTTTAGTTTGGTGTGCCAGGACCTCTTATTATCTTCCAATAGCTTTTTTATGATCCGCACCAGGCTTTTATTTGAAGATTCAACTAATCCATTTCCTTGAGGGTAATATGCAGTTGAGTGATTGAGGCTTATATGATACTTATGACAAAAATTAATCATCTTCCTAGATTTTAAGGCAGCTGCGTTGTCTATTACTATCCTTTTTGGACACCCGAATCGAGCCAATATATTTTCTTCAAGAAAATCCATGGTCACATTTTCAGTGGCCCTCCTGGTAGGAATTGCCTCTATCCATTTAGTAAAATAGTCTGTAGCTGTCAAGATCCACCTGTGCTGACCTGACGAATTGGGGTTTATTTCACCAATAAAATCCAAACCCCATTGCTGGAAAGGAGCCTCAATTGTTATTGGATTCAAAGGGAGAGACAGTACCTTTCTCTTACCATTGAAAATTTGGCATTGGTGACATTTGCTGATTTCTTTATATACATCTGAGAATAACGTAGGCCAATAATAACCAGCTCTTAGGATTTTGTTTGCAGCCACCTTCCAAGAATGATGTCCCTCGCAGTCTCCCTAGTGAAATTCTCTGGTAACTTGCTGAGCTTCATCTTCCAAAAGACAATTTAGTAGAACTCCTCCAGGATCTTTCCAATAAAGATATTTATTTATGATACAGAATTTAGCAGATTTCAATTTTACAGATCTTTCTCTTGATTTACTTAATCCTTCTGGTGCTTGCAAATTTCAGAGGATGTATACAACACCAGAATACCAAGGAGAAGCCACAAAATCAGCCATCACTTCAATCTCTGTGTCCAACTGATCGGACTGGTGAGTCAAAAAATTGATCTGTAAAGATTCACAATTTGAGTTCGTCGTCATCTTTGCTAACCCTTGTCCTTTAACCAGCTTCATGGGTTTTATTTCTATATCATATTCCAATAATGTAGCTATCCATCTCCTCCTCTTGCCTTCGGGGTCTGGTTGAGTCAAAATTGCTTTTACTGCAGCGGTTGGAACATGTGCAACTACATGGGAATGCAAAACATATATTCTGAAATCTTTTAATGCTTTAATTAAAGCATAGGCCTGCTTTTCCATGATGTCATATTTCAATTCCCCATCCCGTAGCATTTTACTAAAAAAGGCTATGGGTTGTTCCAAATTTTCATAATTTTTCTGCAATAATACTACTGCTATAGTATGTTCCGAAGCATATGAGAATACTGAAAAATCTTTGGCGAAATCTGGACTTACCAAAACAGGAGCTTCTGAAATTGCTTTCTTGATTTCCCGAAATGACTCCTTAGCTTCTGTGTTCCACTTTATTTCATGACCCTTCTTCAACATGTTTGTAATATTCATCAAAATCTCCGCAAAGCTTGGTACAAATCTCCTCAAGAAATTTACCTGTCCTAGAAATGATTGTATCTCCTTTTTGCTTCTGGGTTCTCCTACCCTCAGAATTGCACTTACTCTTTCAGGGTCAATCTTTATGCCATCTTTGGATATTATATGGCCTAGCAGCTTTCCTTCTTCTAGTGCAAAATTAGACTTCTTAGGGTTCAACGATATGCCATACTTCCTACACTTCATGAAGACCTTCTCCAGATGATGCAGATGTTCTTTGTCAGACTTTGAGTAGACTGTGATATCATCCATATAAATTACCACGAAACTTCCAATTTCTCCTGCAAAGGCAATGTCCATAGCTCGCTAGAAAGTGGCGCCTACATTCATCAAACCAAAAGGCATCTTCACATACATGAAAGTGCCCCATGGTGTAGTAAAGGCAGTTTTCTCCTGATCTTCTGGCAGCACTTTGATCTGATTATACCCGGAAAAACCATCCAGTATCGAAATCCTTTCAGCTCCCACCACTTGCTGCAGTATATGATCCATCTTGGGTAGAGGATAGTTGTCTTTCATGGAGACCTTATTCAAATTGCGGAAATCTATGCACAGTATTATCTCTCCATTCTTCTTTCTGACAGGGACCAAATTCGCAACCCATTTAGAAAATTTTAGTGTTACAATGATCTTGGCATCAAATAACTTCTTTATTTCCTTCTCAATGACAGGGAGCAGCTTAGGATTGATCCTCCTGAGTTTCTGTTTAAAAGGATTCTCCCCATGCTTTATAGGAATAGTGTGCTGTATGATAGATGTATCATATTCTTTGAGGTCTTCATAACTCCAAGCAAACACATCTGTATATTTTTTCATCAACTTTACATATTCCTCTTTCTCTTTTTTCGGCAATTTCTTGGATAATTTTATGATTTTAGGATTCCCTTCAGTGCCAATATTTTTATCTTCAACCGCATCTCCCACAGGTTTCACTTTGGGGTTCTTGGCAACATCATTTTGATCAAAGAGCTTTTCCAAAGGGATCAGGCCTCTTGGTATGAAATTATTTTTCAACTGGATAATATCTTTACCTCCTAAGGTTTTCCTTAACTTCTTAGCATCTTCTTCTGTTTCAATTTCTTCATCATCTCCAAGGGTCCTATCATTATCATTTTCATTGTCAAAATGAGTATTCACAAACTCTCCTGATAATTCCAAAAATCTTCAGATCTGCATATCATCTTCAAACACCTGCCAGTATTTGGAATTGTCAGGAATAGAGGGTCTGTTCATAATCTCTACTTGGTATTCTTTTTGACTAGCCATTGGGGTTTCAAATTTTCCCGCAGATACTGCTAAAGAATCAGCCACCAAATTTTCAACCCTGGGAACGACCTGAATTGTATGCTCTGTGAAGAAATTACCAAGCATATCCCATACTTCATTTCTGTAAGCCCTCATCCGAGGATGCCTGGCTTGATAACTCTCATTTACCTGGTTTATCACAATTTGTATGATAAAGCTTTGAAATCATGAATAGGAGAAATTATGTATACACCAGCCCCAGCACCAACCTTTGCAACAGATCCATCAAAGTACATGATCCACTGGCCTTCTTTTTCTGCTTTGCTTCCAAAGCATCCTGTTCCAAAAATTCTTTTTCACTATTTTCCCCAGACTTCTCCTACACTGTCTTTTCTACATCGTGTGGGACAGCATCATTAAAGAAAATAGAAGACCCCAAATCAGTGTCAACAACATATATGTGATGAACTTTAGGTTTATCCTAACTGCTCACTACATATGGAGTTCTTTTTTCACTATATAATCTTCTGCTCCCATCAAGAACTGGAATAGTAGCATATGACATATCCATCTGTAAACTACCTTTCAGCTTGGAAGTCCAAGATCTTGACAGCAGTACCCCAAATTTGGGTGGGATGTCTGCCACTACCACATCCATGACTATAGTTTTAGAAGGAAGTTTGTTTAGGGTTACCACCATGTCTTTGATTAATCTGAGGCATTTCACCCTTTTGGAATCAAAAGAGTACAGATCTTTATAGGGTCTTGTTACCTCTAATCCCAAACTTTCTACCACCCCTTTGGGCATCAGATTGTGTGATGCCCCAGAATCCAACATAGCATTATGGACCACTTTGTCATGCACATTTAGGCTCAAATAGAAAGGAGGAACTTCTTCACCTTCCATATTTTCAACTTTTGATCCAAATGAAATAGCAGGATTATCATCATTCAATTCTAAAATGTCAGACTGCCATTCTCCTTGGTTTTTGACCATTTTTGTTATAGTATCTCTGTATTCAGTGTTTCTCAATAACTCATTAAATGGAACAGAGATCTTTAGCTTTGAAAGCTCATTTTGTAGGTTAAAACCAACACCAATCTTTTCCACATCAATCGGAGTCGCCTTCTTTATTATTTTATCCCTTTGTACATCACTTTCAGCCTCCTTATTCACATGAGGCTCCTTTTGTAGCTCCTTCCCTTTTTCTCCATTCAAAGAAATAGAGGAAGGCTGATTCGGGTTTGCCTTCCCTTTATTTACAGGGACATCTCTATTCCTCAGTCTGATTTTCCTTTGCACATCATCCATTGCATGTAAATAACCTCTCTGATATAGCTCATTTTCAAATTCTTCATTTGTATCCTCCTGCGCAAACATATTATGCTCTTCGTTAGTAAGATATATTTCTGAATCCTTCTCTCCAAAAAGATGAATCTCGTTTTCAGGGGGATCTTCTTCATCAGCAACATAATTTTCAGGGAAAGGCGGACGGATGGGCTGTTCTTCTTGGTTTCTTGGATTTCTCTAGTCTCTCTGTCTATTTTGTTGGGGAACAGGGGGATTTGGTCTTCTGAAGTTTGGATTCCTGATTTGGGGATCCCCTTGCTCTCTATTGAAAGGCCTAGCGTCCACGGTTAACCTATCCATCAACTTCTGCATAGTCTTCAACATCATCTCAAATTAAACATCAGCGGAAGAAGATGAAGTAGAAGGTACATTGTCTTCTTTTCTTCTCCTATCCATATCCCTATGTTTCATCTTTCCACTTGCCATCATGTTAGCTTCCACTTCTAGGGCATCAGTAAACATGGCAGCAAGAGTTGTCGACTTCCTTTCCCGCAATGAGAATGCAAAATCATTATCAAAAGCTCCAGCATAATGCAGTTTAGCAGCTGCAGGAGAAGGTTTTATATCTTCCGGAATAGAGTTGTAAGCCCTCATAAATCTGCTTGAGAATTCATGAACAGACTCAAAACCCCCTTTCTTAAGACTGTTGTACTGAGATAAGAGCTGCAGAGGATTATGTTTATCATCCCATCTATCCAAAAATGCATTCTGAAATCCTGAAAATTCACAATAGACCCATTTGGAAGATCCTTGAACCATTTCTTTGCCTCTCCTAACAAACTCTGGGCAAACAACCGCATTTTAACATCAGGATAGTCAACCTCTTCCAAGTCAATAAAATCTTCAAACTTGGCAAGATGTTGTTTCGTGGTTATATCCCCCTCCCCATCAAATAAAGAAATTCTCTGAGAATAATTTTGGGGGAGATCATGTAATACATCAGGCAGACGCAAGGGGGAAAATCTGGCGGCCATTGGTCTAGGTGAATTCACAGAGACTGAAGAACTTTGAGTGTGCTCAGAGGTAGATGATTTAACCGTAGTGGTCTGTTGCAAGTCCCTCCAGAGGGAATCCAACAGACAGGACCCTAACCTACGGGGATTGAACTCAGTATCCTTTAGGTCAGATTCAGACTAGGTTCTCAACAGGTTCTTTCCAGTATTAACTCCCCATCCTGGATTAATACAAGGATCTTGTGATGATGATGGACCGAACAAAGGGAAATCTATTTTTTCTTTACTTTTTCTTCTAAACAACTTTTCTGGATCTTCAAAACTTCTCAAAATTTCGGTATCAAAGTTACCTCGTGTGTGTCTTCTTGAAGCCAGAATGTCGTTCTTAAATTTTGAAACAATTTTTTAGTGAAGTCGCCAGGGAAAATATACAACCTTCTTTTCCTTTTGAAATTCCTGTTTGCCCACAAAAATCTTCCTTAATCTTTGTCGTTCCCCCAGGGCAGATATGCACTTTCGTCCCCCGCAACGGTGCCAGTTTGTTAGCACTCAGAATGTACCCAGGTTGTAAAAGGTATACTCCAAGGTAACAGCAAAACCACTTTAGGAAGTAACTTGTATTTTCTTCCATAGAGGGATCTCTCAATAAAGATTTAACAGGACCAGATTTAAGATAACATTTAAAGTCTTATGTATTTGGATGAAACAATCACATAACCATTGGGCATGGAGTCATATACAATAAAGAGATACCACAAAGACATATACATGAGATTCATCAAAGGCGAGGTAATCACATCATCATAGTCATTCAAATTGATCCAGGAGGAACAAAATAAATGAAGAAACAACCCATTAACACAGAGCATCAACAAGGATGAGTTCTATATCAACTTTAGCAAAAAATTCATATAATATCTGAAATTGATGACCAGAGCATAAACACATGAATTCCAATCATCTAACACTATATTCCAGATATGAGGAAGAAACAAAATGGAATGTTACACAGGGGAAATACAATCACATAAAGAAAGAAGCACAGACTGTAATATCAACGACACATGAATCTCTGACAAAAAACTCTCATGCATTTACTTTGTTATTTTTAGAAACAGATATGTTCTCCAAAATTATCTCCCTCTCGATGGGTTCCCACCCCCATCTCTTAGAAGACATGCAAATTTATACATAAAACAATAGCTCTTCCAAGAAGATCAATAACTGAATGATCGGCGTGATTAAGAGTTTTGTAACCGAATTCCTAACACCTAGGAAGTTTATTACAACTCCACTCCTAACAGATCATAAAGTACAAATCAACTTGATAACAAATTTTCTCCTAGCTAGCCTCCACGTCTTTTCCCCATCAGCTCCACATCTTTGCCTCATCAGCTCCATGTCTTTGCCCCATCATCTCCACATCTTTGCCCCATCAGTTCCACGTCTTTTCCCCATCAGCTCCACAGTGCATAACACCTGTTTCTAGGGATGAATAGTATACTTTGTCTTTCCAAACCGCTCCACAGCCTTCCACTGCTCCGAATTTGGGGTGTCACATTCTGTCATTTCCCGAATGGATACCTCGAGCTCCATATATGCTTCATAGGACTTTTTGGGCAATCTGCTTTTGATGATGGCGAACTTCTGCAGGATTTCGAAATCTTCTGTTAACATATCCACAATGGTATTCCCTGTTAAGCTTTTCTCCAAATCATTAAATTTGGAGTGGTCCATGCGGCACTGGACAAGCAGGTTATGATAATGTTCTTGTGAGAACATCCGCCCCTCTCCGTCCCAGAAAGAAGGCAATCCATCCTCGAACAGCTCTTTAAACTCCTGTTTAAAATTATTAACCTGCAAAAGCAATCCTTCTGATTTATCTTGGACTGTTTTGATTAAGTGATGCTTGTGGATGATTTTCTTTGCCCACATCACTATTGATACTCTGTCTTTTATGCCCACTTTTGTCTCCGGAGCCTACCATAACTCGCCACATGGACAATAATTTATTTTCCGCAACCACCACCTGTCCCCATATGCCGCGCACTTCCATTCCCTGGATTCATCCAGGACCGTTGATCAGATCCTTCCTTAACTTCTGACCCTTGGATCATGTGCCATGTACCTCTTTTCCGTCGGGCATCCTGATTTTAACCACCGCGCAAATTTGAGCCCCGGAATCATACGCAACCATCGATGTGATAATCTTTAACTTTCCACCATCGGATCAAATGCCATGTACCAAATTCCGTTGGGCGCCTTCACTTTAACCATCGTGCAGCTCTGATCTCCGGAATTATTCTCAGCCATTGATGTGATATCCCTTTAACTTTCCACCGTCGGATCCTATGCCACGTACCAAATTCCACTGGGCACTTTGGAATTATCTACCGTGCAAGTTCACTCTCCGGAAATCATAATAGCCATTGATTTGATTCACTTTAATTTTCAACCGTCAGATTGATCACCAGATAACTCATTCCGCTGGGCGCTTTAGGTTTATCGGTCGCGCAGGTTCTGGTTCTAGAATCAATCTCAACCGTGGATGTGATCTGACTTCACCTCTCCACCATTGGATTGAGTAGAATGTACCCGATTCCGCCGGGCTGTATTACTTTAACCAACATGCGATTTCACAAAGCAAATTGAATGTGGACCGTAGATCTGCCCGAAACAGATTGACAGCCGTCGATCTGTGCACCCGATGAACGCCCGGACATATGTTATCTCCCTCGCAATTTTGAAGAGCAGAAAGGGTATCGGCCATTTATTTTATTCCTTCTCCCACCGTGGCTTAGGATCTTTGGTAACTTAATCACTTTTTTGCCTATCGCCCCATTCTTACAATATATCCTTTAACCAAAGTTTGGAAAACACTTGTCGTTTCTCCTCCACCATGGTTTTTTTTATCCCCTTTGCTAAATAATGGTGTTAACAGAGAGCGAGGCGATCTAGGCCATGACAACTAGTAAAATTTTGGCTGAGGTGGCAGCCTTGGGCCTAATGAGGGGTTCTGGGGTCTCGACTGAGCATGTTGAGCATCCGCTGACAGAGCCTAGTTTCTCCCTTCTAATTTTTTTGTTTTTTCCCCTCCGTCGTTTCTGCATCACGAAGTTGTTGGGGTTCAGTGTGTGGATGACCCTTTGTTTCCCAAAGTCGAGGGGGTGACTTCATGGCCTTTTGTTCCTCCCCTCCTGTTCTCTGAGGAGGGTGATCGAACCCTCGGTGGTGTGGAGGCTGGGGATTCATCGCGACAGGGTAGGTTATATGCAATAAGTCAGCAGCCGAAACCTTTGGGCTGGCTAGGTCAAAACAATCTGCATGAATCTGGTTTTATCTTTGGGAGTTTGAGTGCACACGAGCAGAGGGGTTGCTCAATCCCTAGTTTGAGGATCGAGACTAGCTCGGATGTTAGTGGTGAGGAGTCTAAGGACGGTCTGGAGCATCCCTGAAAAAGAGGAAGGAAGCACTGGGTAAAATTGCACCATACAGACTACAACTATGCCATGGGAGAGGACATAGAGTGGAATCAAGTAGTTCAAATGACATATCAGACTTTGGTTGGGAAGGATTTAGGCCGAACGTTTGCATGGTGGAATATTTTAGCTTGGGTGGAGGTCCATTGGAATCCAAGTCTAGGTTATGTTCCTGAGATGGAGGAACTAACTAGAAAATGGTTTGCTTTCAATTTTTGCAATGCAGAACATGAACCGTGGGTTCTCAATACAAAATGGAATTGGGATCATTGCCAGTTATGCTTAAGCCTTGGCATCCTCTCTTCAATTCCAGCAGAGAAATATTGGATGTTGTGCCTTTTTGGGTTTGGCTGCATGGCCTTCCTCTTCACTATAGGTCAGAGTGACATTTCAGAGGGATTGGAAATATTTTGGGAAATTTTTTGGAGGGGGATTTCTCCTTTGTGTGCACAAAACAAAAGAAGGTATCTAGAATGATGGTAAAACTCAACATCAGAGAAGGGAAGGCAGAAGAGATGAAGTTGAGTTGGAGCCATTACATCATCACTCAGAAGTTGTATTGTGAGAATGTGTCATTTAGATGCTAGAGATGTCATGCCCATGGACACCCGACATCTGAATGCAAACTTTGTCTTTGGACTAAGCTTGGTGGTTGGCGTCAGTGGTCAGATGGGATTGACAAGGTGGTGCTAGGGGCAGATCTTCTCAAAGGGTTAGAGGATACAAGGCTTATAGGGACGATACCTGCTAGCTTCAACTCCACCTTCATTGCCTTGATCCCTAAAGCTGATAACCCCACTTCACTAAATGAATTTAGACCTATATCTCTCTGTAATTGTATCTATAAAGTAGTGTCTAAAGTCATCGCAAGAAGACTGAAAGGTATACTTTCAAAACAAATCTCTGGTTAACGGTTTGGGTTCTTGGAGGGGCAGCAGATTCATGAAGCAATTGGAGTAGCAAAAGAAGGATTGCACAATATCAAAACCAAAAAACTCAAAGGATTTGTTCTAAAAATAGACCTTTCCAAGGCCTATGATAAAGTAAGTTGGCTTTATATACGTATGCTTCTTACTCATTTGGGTTTTGATATTGGTTTTATCAGGTGGATCATGAGCTGCATTAAAAATGTCTCTTTTTCGGTCCTTATAAATGGGGCAGCCTCTCCTTTCTTTCATTCTAAGAGAGGTATTAGACAAGGGTGCCTAATTTCCCCCTCACTTTTCCTTTTAGTATCAGAAGAATTGAGCAGGGCTTTAAGGGAAGCCTAAAGACAAGGCATTTTGAGGGGAATTCAGATAGCTCCAAATATTTTCATTACACATCTACGTTTTGTAGATGATGTCCTAATTTTTTGCATTGGTTCTAAAAGAGATGCTAAAACTCTTCGGGGGATTTTAGAGCTTTTCTCAAAAGCTACGGAGATGGAAATAAATACTGGAAAGTCCACACTTTCTACAAACTTGTTGAGGGCAAAATAATTACGGGTCTTTGTAAGAGTATTCCCCTTCAATCTTTTAGAGGTGGACTTGGGTCTGAAATACCTTGGGTTTCAACTGAAACCTAATGGTTATAGGAAGCAGGATTGGAAATGGCTCCTCGAAAAGTTGGAAAAAAGATTAAAGGTCTGGAGCCACAAATGGTTGTCGAGAGCAGGGTGATTTTTCTTGCTGAAATCCGTATCCGAGGCAATCCCAGTTTATTGGATGCCCCTGTCTGGAATCCAAAGGGTATTCTGGAGGCAGCTAAGAAGCTCTCTTTTCATTTTATGTTGTGTGGGAAAGAAGCGGATTTTGTTTATCCCTGGGTGAGGTGGGAAATAATAGCAAGCCCTAAATCCCTGGATGGTTGGGGGCTGAAGAACATTTTATTATTTTCCAAAGTTCTGGCGGCTAAACGGGGGTGGATATTATTGAAGACAGAAAGTCTTTGGACTCAAGTGGTAACTCAAAAATATCTAGATCCATAGTCTGTTGAAGATTGGGTGAGATTCCCCAGAAAATCACATGTGGGTGGCTCGGTGATCTAGAAGACAGTGGTAAATTCGTTCCCGATGATTGAATCAAATTTGGCTTGGAACATTGGAGATGGGAGGAGGCTCAGAATCAGGGAAGACCCCTAGATTGGGAGTGCACATCGCCATCTCCTTCCTAAATGGATGGTGGCGGCCTTGAGGGAGAGGGGTATAATTTTTCTATCAGAACTGAAAGTCCGAGAGACAGGTGAATAATTTAGGAATCTTGGAACTGGACCAAGCAACGTTGTCTCTTCTATTTCAAGAACTTAACAGGGCACAAATAATTCTAAAAGACAGGGAATATGAACTCTTGTGGGAAGGTGACTTGCTTAGCATCTACTCTCTGAAATTTGGATATATCTATCTAAGTGGATATGTGAACAACAGGGAGTCAGTTTGGTGGTGGAAAAACTGTGGAAGGTCAAGAGCCCACCCAAAACTTGATTGTTTATGTGGAATGCTTTGGAAAATAAGATCCCAATGTGAGACAACTTGCAGAAAAGGAACAAACATGGACTTGGGTGGTGTGTACTTTGTAAGTCAGATGAATAATCGGTCACACATCTCTTTTTAAATTTTCCTTTCATTAGAGAGGCGTGGGAAGAGTGCACACGAACAACTGGTATCCTTTTCACTTGGGAGGGGAACCCGGTGTCTCAAGCTTGGAAAAATTGGAATTATGTGGCACACCTCAAATCTGTGCAAGCCCTGCCTCTATTGGTCATTTGGGGGATTTGGTTGGCAAGGAATAACTACATATTTTAAGAAAAATATTGTATGCCATAGATTACTGCGGCACTCTCATGTGGCATTCTAACTGCTTTCCATCAACATTAGATCAGCAAATCAAAGGGAGATCTTGGCATGTTAGTTGTTTTGGGCCACACCATCGAAAAACCCCCATAGAAGTTTATTTTAAAATGTCATAATTGAAGTGTTCAATATATCATATCCCTTCAATGTGAAATAGGTTCCTACCCTTCAAATTTGAGCCTTGGTTCTCATCTCTCATAACTTAGCCTTCATCGTTGGCAATGAAGCAAATGACTTCAACGTAAAGCACAACATTAATTTAATTATGGGTCTATACCAATAAAGGCTAATCTAATTAATTATGGTTTTAATTAATTATGGTTTCTTAGTTCTCATAGCTTAGCCTTCATCGTTGGCAAGGAAGGAAATTCCTTCCACGTAAGGCACAACATTAATTTAATGATTGGTCTATACCAATGAAGGGTAATCTAATTTTATTATGGATCTATTTATGGGTTTATTTCTTCTCAACTAATTATGGGTCTACCAATGGCATGACAAACTCCAAGCAAGTCAATCAAACATAGCTAACCTACTTTGGTTCTTGTGTCATGGTTTTACCTATATATAGAAGAACGAAGGAAGACCAGTTGGTTGGCTGTTAGTTCTTGTGTCATATGGTTTTACCTACAGATAGAAGAACAAAGGAAGACCAATTGGTTGGTTTCTTTTTACCTACTACTAAGAAATGGACAGAAGGAAAGTGAGTGAAGCAATCACTTTGTTTTGACATGAATAACATTATAAAAATAATAAAATAAGTGTACAAGTGTGGAATGCATGCACCCATTCACTGGTTGCACGGACTGTTATTGGGCAAGTCTAAAAATTATTCTTCCAAATTTTTTGTCATTCGAAAAATCTGTTGAGAAAGGGTGAAATCGTCAATAGTTTAGGCTACAAAATTTTTATTTATTAAAGGCACCGTAATACAATATTGTCAAGAAAGGGAAAAATCATCGCCATACAATGTTGTCGAGAAAGGGCAAAATTGTCAAACATTTAGGCTGCAATACAATGTTGTTGGGAAAGGGCGAAATTGTCGAATGGGAAAGGGAGAAACCGAAATAGTCTAACGTTTAGGTTACACGATTGATACCCCTATGGTACTAAGATTATGCAATTTCCACATATATAACCAAAATTAAGATGTGTGACTCTAAGATATTTTTTCATATTTCCAACGAGAGTCCACACAAAACAAACTTGAAAATATTACCAAAAAAGGTAAAAAATGTAGAATATTTAGACTACTCCTTACTCCTTGCATAATTTGGGCACCATGGGGGTATTTGAGAGCACTTAATCTACTCATTGAATAATCTAAGTGCCATGGGGGTATTTGAACACAATTTGAACAAAATTCCAAATTTGAAATTTACCAAAAGAAATTACGGAATTCCGACCAAAACCCACCGAAAAGTCCAAAACATAGAATAAATAGACTACTCTTTTTAGCATTTTTGTATAGAGAAGAGGAGCCAATAGTTGAACAAAGAGTAGTAGTGGAGATAGACATGATGTTAGCTAACCTCAATCTTGGAAATACTAAACTAACATAATTGGTTCATAAAAGTACTTTATGTACAACTAATTGTCAATAGTTTTCATGCTTTTAAAATTATTTATCAAAAAGCTTTCTACATTTTGAATTTAAAATTATTTATCAAAAAAATTTATTCTACATTTTGAAATAAAATGAATATTTGAAATTTGAAATTTCATTTTAAGTCACATCACATTGTTAACTGATTAACCTGTTATCACCAAAATTGTAGTTGCCTCTATGAGGTGGATCTAGGATGGACGGTAGAGGGATGGAAAACTAAAGAGGTGGAACCAAGATAGCCTCAACTCCCAAATGGATGGTTGTCACACCAATTGAGGAAATATTCACTTGATGTTATCTTAGCCTAAGACAACAATGGGGGAGACCCATATCTATTCCCGACATGAGAGATCATACCAAAACACCAGATCAAATTAAATGAAGTTGAAGTACGTAAGGTGTAAGGTGGAGTAAATCCTAGATCTATGGATGAAGTAACAAGGTGAATTAGGGCTTGGATCGGAGGTTTATGAGGTATGAAATCGATCCAAGTTTGAAATACAAGTGACTTATGAGCCTATTACTAGATCCAAAATCAAAGTACTAGCAAAAGTTGATGATATCCACTGCCTTGGGAAACGTGACCAATGCAGGGAGGGTAAGAACAAGATTGGGGATATCTAGTACCACGGGATAGAATCAAAGGAAGGTTTAATAGTGTCAATGTACCCGAGCCGCAGGGACAAGATCAAATCTCAAGAGAAAATAGCCAATTGAGGAGTTGCACTAGGGTTTAAAGAGCAGTGCCTTGGGATTTGGGCCCAATGGAGTCACCTATGCAAAATGTTTAGGATGACCCACTTGGGGTTTAAATCGATCTACAAAACCCAGAAATGGTTTGCCAAAATATCAAGTGGTTTGATCTATAATATTTTTTGATTTTTTTATATTTAGGGTTTTAACATGAAAATGAAGATGCCAATGGATTGAGATCAGAAGAATAAATAACCTGTAGATATTTCCTGGATAACCTTGTAGATTCCTTGATGATGATGATGATCTATGCCATTCTGATCAATTTGAGAATATTTGGAGGAAGCCTCTATGTAAAACGATTTTCCCAATGAAGCCAATGCGCCCTCTCACCTGCACAACAAATGTCAACCATATCAGATTTGATGCGTCAAGAGAAAAGACCAATGCTATAGAAAAATAGCAAGATGAAATCATATATCACAATGATACTAATGAAAACCCCCTGATACAAGCGATGCCAAACAAGCGAGTTTGGAAGCCCTAAAAAAAATGCCCAAGTGAAGTCGCCCTCCTATAGACAAAACAATGTTTCCCAAAAAATATAGATCTCACAACAAATACACAAATGCTAGGAAGCAATATACTTTCCAATCACCATCGAAGAACACCAGATGCAAAGGAGATCCAAAAATTTCCACAAAAATAGTTTTTCTATTATCCAGATCCAAGAGCCAAAAGACCCTTTTACAATGAGAAGCTCTCTCATTTAAATAAGAATGAGAGATACCAAAATCATAACCACTTTTCAATTGGGTGGCTAATATTAAAAGATAAAAATGTTCTAATCAACGGTTGAGATGAGCTCAACATAAAGTACATGGATCAATACAATAATATAATATATCAATGGACCAAATCACCCTAGGAGAGGAGATCCCACTCATTAAAAATAAATAAAGCTCATGGTGGGTCCAGGGGGTATTAAATAACTCCCCTAGTGTGTCCCCATGGCACAATAAAAATAAATATAATTTTTTAAATGCAAAATAGTGCCTCTTTGAGGAAATCATGAGCCTCCAAAAGCTCCAGAAAATAATAAAATATGCTAGAGAGATGGATGTGTAGAAATTCAGGCCTACAATAGATTAATTTCACTCACAGCAATTAACAATTGATCATGCAAAATTATCAACAATGGAGACTGAATATGGAGCTGTAACACAAAATTATATTAACTGAGTGTACAATAGCCAACCCTGTAATAACATAGGATGCTGAATATATAGAATACATGAGCAAATCGAATGCATAAGGAAGCATCCAAATCTAGCATAAAGCAGGCTTACCCAAAATAGGCAAATCCCCCATAGGTGTAAAAAGCTGATCCCAAATCTATCAAGGACCCCACGAATTAGCAAGGACGCATGGGCAAGCTAAAGAGTGGTCAAATGGAAGCTCATACATGCTTTTGCATGGAGGAAATAGTGGAGGATGAAAGGGGAATAAAACAGGTTCACCTCACCTAGTCTAGCTTTCCTTATGTGCTTTAAAAACTGGAAAAGCAGTCAACAAAGCAGAAAAAGCAGAAGGGTGCCTAGGAGGCCAGGAATAAAGCAGATTTGATTCCTAGGACTTTCCAAAGTGCTCCATGAGTCAATAATGGCAAGTTTGACCTCTATGGACAGGCAATTAGCTACTTGCACATGGTGGGACTCATGGACTAGGCAATC
>LPNX011031197.1:14257-66209 GCA_001517045.1 Pseudotsuga menziesii | reverse complement strand
AGGATGAAAGGGGAATAAAACAGGTTCACCTCACCTAGTCTAACTTTCCTTATGTGCTTTAAAAACTGGAAAAGCAGTCAACAAAGCAGAAAAAGCAGAAGAGCGCCTAGGAGGCCAGGAATAAAGAAAATTTGATTCCCAGGACTTTCCAAAGTGCTCCATGAGTCAATAATGGCAAGTTTGACCTCTATGGATAGGCAATTAGCTACTTGCACATGGTGGGACTCATGGACTAGGCAAATAAGACAAAATAAATGAAATAATGTCTAAGTGGGTAAATACTATGGGTTGATTATTCTAACAGGATGTGGGTCGATCCAAGTGCTGAAACCATTGGATAAGGAGTGGAAGACATCACACTCATCATCAAAACTCATCCCATGCCATTTAATTTCCTCAGTTTTCCAAATCGAATTCCTCAGTATTCATTTTTATTATTTTAAATTTGCCTCGAGAAACATGATATGGCCCAAACTTCCTCCTAGAGTGCCAGCGTTGTCAAACTAATCCCACAAGGATCTCTAGGAGGGGGGTAATATGGTAAAAACAAGTGGCTGTACCACCCCCCTCCTCATACAAGGCCCTAGGTGAACCAATCAAATCACCTCTCTGCTCTGACAGGCCATTCGACATGGCAAAATTGCATCAGAATGGTACATCGAGACAAATCATCACTGTAACTGCCCGAAACTGAAAATAAAATATCTCATTGGACTTAGGGATCCCAAATCCATCTAAGGTTCATACTCATACACCCTACAGATCTCTTCATGATCAGGTACAATATCCAATATGCTGAGACAGGTAGAATAATAATCTGTAAATGATCAAATAATCAATAATATAACTCAGGCTAACATCCATCTGCTGCAAGTGTACAAAGGTTAAGACATGATC
Source organism: Pseudotsuga menziesii (assembly GCA_001517045.1). Classification (NCBI taxonomy): domain Eukaryota; kingdom Viridiplantae; phylum Streptophyta; class Pinopsida; order Pinales; family Pinaceae; genus Pseudotsuga; species Pseudotsuga menziesii. The sequence goes on along the minus strand of LPNX011031197.1, from coordinate 65,312 downwards.
TACAAATCATTCAAATAACGATTGTAACAAGTAGCAATCATTTTACTAGAGATCTATCAACCAAATATAGAGTTTCATTAATTAACTATAACTCAAACCAGACTTTCAAGACCATACTCACTTCATAGTTGTGATCAATTTGCTAGTGAAGGGTGAGGGATAGAAATCAAATGGTTAGGATAAAGGATGACTACCAACTTGACATTGTGACACTTTGGATATGGAAAGGAGATACCCACTCTAGCATATGCCGAACAAGCAACAACACAGGGGATGGCAGTGTCTCACAAATGGATAAGTTACATTCATAGGTGCTTATTCACCTTGACAAATGCTCACAATCCAAATTAAATACAAGTGAGGCCAACAATCTTTAGATATAACTTTTTAAGAGCCATTGCTTTTTGGGCCTTCAAATTTCCATAGCCTTGGTCCATGCATTTATTACACTGACTTTTACTAATGAGGCTTCATGCATTCATGTATGTTTAAAAACACTACTTTTCATGAATGTTTTAAGATATTCATTTCAATATACTTCAATTCCAATTTCATTAGGCTTTCCTTGCATTCATGTATGTTAAAAAGCACTACTTTTCATGAATGGGTTTTTTCATAAGATATTCATTTCATTTCCAAATACATTGTATTGATGGCAGCACTATTTGTTTCAGGTTTAGCCAACACAATCTAGGAAACTCAAAGTCGAGACACAAATAAACATGGAATCTTGTCCAATAGAGAGGCTCTAGTGGGGAAAGGTCGTCCATGCCACAAGTCAAGTAATAGGTCAGGATGAAAACATAACTGGAAGGAAATGGATGGGTGGAGATAGTGAACAATGAAATCAACACCAACAAGCCAAAGTATGTTGGGAATGATCACCTCTATTCTCCCTAAGGAGGGTAAAACCAATGAGTATGGGTCAAGGACTTCCAGGTCTAAGTAGGGACATACATACATAATATCAATACATCCAAGTCCACATATTTATATGACCGCCAGAACATGACACTAGATGCTAAGACATGTCACAAGAATGAATATAAAAGCAATGATAACCATAACACAAGATATTATCTGATGAGTCATATACCTGTAAACAATCAATCTGAACCAACATCTATCCAATTAAGAACTATTAATGTAAATCTGGACACTACTGACTGCCTTGCAAATGGCTAAATGACTACATCAGTCCTCAAATATGAGTGTCCTGAGACTTAGTCATGGCATGGGAGAGTACTATAGTCCATCATCAAATAATGATCCATCATAGATGCTCATCTCAGCATCTCATATGTAAGGGAACTGACTGAAAAAGTGTACTCTAATATGAAAAATAGAATATGGTAGTCCAGCTACTATATATGTGATAACATAACCCATTAATGTTAACCGTTTAACACATTAGTCGTAGTAAAAAATACAGTAAAACACATTAGGACTAGACAACTAATTTCATGTCACATCAATGTTCACCCATTGGTTCCAAAAAAAATAGACAAAAACACATTAGGATTATATAACTAATTTGATGTCACATCAATGTTCACCCATTGGCCCCAATGGGAAATACACTAAAACACATTACAACTAAACAACTTAGAACTTTGTGGGTGACATGGAATTAATTTGGATTTGTCACACCTCTTGACCACTATGGTTAGATAGAGAACATGCCAAAGTATATGTGATAAACAAAAAAAAAATGGAGGAAAATATCAGGAACATGGAAAATTTGGAGGAAAAAAGAGCTTGGGAACATGGAAATTTTGGAGAGAAAAAGAGCTCGAGAACTTGGAGAATTAAGCTACGCAAAAAGACGTAAAAAGGATGGGTTAAAAATGTGCACTACTACTGGCTCCTCTCCCCTACATGCATGGAGAATTAAGTTACGTAAAAAGGTTAAGAAATATGCACCACTATTGGCTCCTCTCCCCTACACATGGGTGACGAGGTGGTTAGAAGCTATCCATCCAAATAGTATGTCAACCAACGTTCAAATATGAACCCTTCCCTGCCCTTCCAAAAGGTTCTACTCCATCCTAGAAGTGTAAAGTTAAAATTGCACTTCAAAAAAAAATTAAAATATAAATTTTACCCTTCCAATTAAAAAGGACATAATTTATATCAATATTTCAAAAGAAGGGAGACATTTGAAATTACCCATCCACATAAATTTCTCAAGATGTTGAAATTCCTATCCTATAAAGTTCGACTAGTCATTCAAAATATTGGAAATATCATAAATTATAATCACTAACTCACTCACGTCACGCACTTGGGGATTAGCTGTGCAAGATGATGAGTGATGACTAATGATTATGAGGCATTCGCCATCGAGATGTGATTCTAGCTCCCAAGTCACTTGGGGCTGCGATCTAAGGCATGACAATGTGTCCACAACTGCAGCTATAACAACAAAGAACAACTACTAGTCTACTACTAGGCCCGAAACGAGCCCAAAACTTTGTGCCCACTACCTATGTGAACCTAACTACCAATGTCCACTCGTTTTTCATCAAAATGAAATTCAAATGGTCGGTTTCAGTCCTCTACAAGACTTCATTTCTTGTATGAATATCACAAACTCACGACAACTATAAACAACGCTCAATGTCATGCAACTACAAATAATGACATGCAACTAGCACCACAAACTGTGCAGAGGTCAATTTATGCATTGATATAGAGGTTTTAGTTGGCACACAATAGGGAGAAACAATGAGTTAAAAAAACATTTGGACCAAAGCACTATTCTTGAGCCAATTTAAAAAAAATGGCTCAAGAATAGTCTTCAATATGATGGGTGGCATGATCATGACGTAATCTCCCACCATCCTTCCAAACATTTGTGGTTTCTCACAACATTTGTTCTCGGTGCTCTCCACCAAAATATGTATAAAAATTACCTGTCTTTATGTCTTCTCTTTAAATCCTCATCTCATAGTGATAACTAATTATTATTATGTATGCGCATCCTCACCTTATAATGTCAATTGGGTCAAGGCGCAAAGAAAACCATAAAATATAAAATGTGTCAAGATGCAAAGAGTAAGGGACAACTATAAGTAAGTCTTACATTAAATTTACTATATAAGTCTTTAATTGACACTATCAACTGAGATTTGACATGTTGGATTGTTGTGATCTTCTAATCACTCCTTACCAATGTGATTGCAAGGCATTCTTTGAAGCTGAAGTCCGTAATTTTACGTCTTCTTCCTCATTCTCATGCCTTTTGGTAAGACAATGAGGAGGGTAGTGATCCACATCAACATGGAAAATGGCTTCGACATAGAGGTAGATACATTAATTGTTTTCATTAAATAACTTAAATTTCATAACAATGACTATTGACTTGCTAAATTGTGGATTGGTACAAAAGACAACAAATTTTAGAGCCCTGATATCCTAATTACTCACACCTATAACTTTCTCAAATCCAACCATTAACAAACTTCTTTTGGTGTTCTAGTTCAATTTAAAAGGAAGATTGTCTAGATTCAGAAATGCAATGAGTTGCAAGGCTCTAGTTGACTTAGGCTTGATTCCATTGCTCCTCCATCCCATACTTGTATGCTATCGAGACATGCAGTGAGTTACAAGGCTATAGTTGACTTAGGATTGATTCCATTGCCCTTCCATCCCATACCTGCATGCTATCGCAATTTGTGACAAGTGTTGAACAACAAAATTTGATTCCCCAACCCCGATGATGCTAGTAGCGTTGCTAACTTGCTTAGTATGTAGGATTTTTGTTTAATGTTTTTTGAGTCGTGTATTATATTTTCTTAGGCGTGCAATGCCCATCATTCTTACATCTCTCAAGATTGGATGGATACCCTCTCTCTGGTTTGAATTAAGTTTTTGGTTGGTTTTGTATGTACTTTTTTTGTTGTTAGTTTATTATAGCCTTTCTTTGTTTAGTGGGTTCTTTTGTACATAGTTAAAACATAAAAGTATGTAATTCTCTATGGTTAAAGTAAGTAATTCTCTCTGGTTTGAATTAAGTTTTTGGTTGGTTTTATATGTATTTTTTGGTTGTAGGTTTATTATAGCCTTGCTTTGCTTAGTGTCTTCTTTTGTACATAGTTAAAAGTAAGTAATTCTCTCATTGTTCTAGTTTTGTTTAAGACTACATCTAGTTTTTGTTAAAAGTTAGTAATTCCCTCATGATTCTAGTTTTTTTTTAATGTCAGGAGAATGCCCCAATATGGTTATTGGGGCATCTAAGTAGTTTTTATGTACAATGGGGTGTGCTCCAACTCAAAAAAATATAATAGAATAATTGTTATTGTACTTAATTGTAAAATTAATGTTGCATATATGTCAAATTAATGTATTCAAATTTGGCTTTATTGAAAGATATATTTTTCCATATAGATATTATGGGGTGCTCAATTGTTTAAGATTGGAAAAAATTTGGAAGGGCAATATTTAGTTTTGTTTTCCCTTCCAATTGAATTAAGACCCACCCTTCAAATTTGATCACCGATGTCAACTGCCATGTGGCATTTCATTTTCAAAAGTAATGGCGAGCCATTCTATGGCTAAGGCATAGCCTTTCAAAAAGGATTATTCTATTGGTTAGACGTTTTGGACTTTCCATCGAATTTTTAATCAGAATACGATTAATTATTTTTCCTAAAATCTGAATTTTGAAGTGACTAAATCATTTTTTTTGAATGACTAAGTGCACAAGATTATGCAAGTTTAACAATAGTCATATGATTTTTCAAGAATTAATTATTTTTCCTAAAATCTAAATATGTTTTTTCAAGAATTAATTAGTTTTCCTAAAATCTGAATTTTGAAGTGGCTAAATCATTTTTTTTGAATGACTAAGTGCACAAGATGATGCCAACCCGAACCAGAGTATTTTATTCAAATCACCAAATTGAACTAGTAAACCAATTCGAATCAGCTTCTCTTGGAATAATTAGGTTCTAAATTTAGCAGAACCTCTAAACTTAGCAGTTCGGCTAAGTCCTTCCGTAATACCTTTCTGCAGATCCTTTTCCGCAACTTGCGAGATGCAGGATGTGGGCGTACATTTTTCCAATTAAAATGGACCTCTTGCAATTACGTGCTCGCAACAGTCTTTCTTCATGCAGGATGCACATTTTCATTTTCCGAATTACGACTCCCGCAAATCTTCTCCCGCAACTTCTGTCTGAACCGTTGATCTCCTGTGGAGCGGATCTGGACCTTTGATCAATTTTCCTTTGAGGATACAATCTCTGACCATTATATATTTGTGGATCCAATCTCCATCGTCGATCTGACTTCCTTTGCAGAATGTTCTTCCTTCCACTATTCTTCTGCGAAACTTTTCCCAGCTGCCGGATCTTCTTACGCTTGATCTCGTTAGTCCAAACCTACATAGGTATAGATCTTAGTTTGCATCGATCCTTGCAGTGATCGATATATGTAGACCCTGATTCTACAACAACTTTGCACACACATTAATTATTCATGAAATCCGAAGCGGATTATTCATTTAACTCTCCCGTTCAATTGATCAGAAGCTCGATCAATCGATCTCTATTTCCTCCTTCTCAGAAGCCATCTTTCACATACGGGATTATCAACTATTAACAGGAAATAAATCAAACATTCATTTTATGAAAGCATATATTCAAACAGAGATAAGTTTACACACATATATTTATCTGAAATAGGATTTTTCATTCATCTAATGAAACTGTACATAGAAACTAATCTTAGAACTTGTGTTCTAATACATTTAGGCTCGATACAACTTTAATTGGCCTTTCCTTTGTCTCCTACAATCCTTACTGACCTCTCTAAGTATGCTTCTGTCCTCTATCTTTGTCCCCTGTTTATCTTTTCTTTGTAGGCTTACATATATATACAAACATAATTCTAAAACCAATCCTAGTTTAGATCCAATAAACACTCAACAATCTCCTACAATTCATCAATTGTTATCTATTTTAAGTAACTTTCAATCATATCTCAATGACTCGCTCCATTTGACATGGCTTACTTACATGACTCATCTAATGACACACCACTCACCTAGTGACTCATTTAAATGACTCGCCATCATCTAGAATCACATATTTTACATTTATTTACAAAGTGATAGTTCAAAGACCATCCATTTAGAATTTAAGACCTCTTCTAGGCCTAATTAGACTTTGAACTTGAATTTGGATGGAGAGCAGGATGCTCCTGCATCAGACTCCTAGGAAGAAAGAAATATGACCTCCTGGTTATAACCTTCTATCTTCAGTACACCTGGATCCCAAACTTTATTCTGTAACTGATCATCCATCTCATCATGTTCTTCTGTCTTTGTCGTCTTCAGTTCTCCTAGTTTCCAAATTTTATGTTGCAATGCTCCACTAGCCTTGCTTCTACAATCTTCTTCTGTCATTGTTTTGTCTTTTTCTCTGCTGATGTAAATATTTATTATTTCTTCATGCCTTCTCTAAGACATCTTCACCATCAACAACCTTAGTTCTTCAATCTCCATGTCCAATATATCTTTTGACTGGTACACCTGCATCTTCTTCTCTTGAAATTGTTGTTGTTCCCTTGACTCTCTACTGTTATCCACTAAATTATAAAATAATTCAGTGCTTTTATATGTTGTCTGCTCTTTTCCAATGTCGTCATTAAACATTAAACATTCATCTTTATCAATATTTGGATTGATCAACCAGTCTTCTAACATTTCTAACTCTTCATCATAATTTCTGAAGTTAGAAAACTTTCATTTGTCTTCATTAACCGACTCCGCAACAATAATTTATTCGAGGCACTGATCATCCCTTTAAGACACTATAGTCCCTTCTTGTGTCATGACAAATTTCTTCCCCTCTCTGTCAGCAACACGTCTATCCAAATATGCAAGTGTTCTCTTTGGTTTATCTCTACGAGACCATGTCATCTCATCCTTCAATTCCAAAACACACTTCTAGCTTTGATCCATGTCAAGAATACATGGATACTCTCCTTCTTCTTGTTTTACCTATGGGGAAACCTTACAAGGTTCACTACATGTTATTCCTGCATGTACATACAATTCATTAATTTCAAAAATATTGAAATTTTTATCTCCCATTGACTTTCTTATCAGCATATTCTTTTGTTGATCTGAACTCTCCCAAGAGTTCATGGGACTTTCGGCTAGTCCCTCATCTGCACCATCTTTTTCTAAGATGACTTTATGTTCTGCTTCACAACAGTGAACATATTCTTCTGTCAATGGTCCAATTTTTCTTTTTCCTTTCTTCCCCAAAGCATTCATCCTATGCTTCACAACCTGTATAGACACATATTTTAAGTGTTCTTCAATACCTGCAGTCATACACCAATAATCAGTTTCAAAAATATGAGAATTTGAAGTCCCTATTGATATTTCCTCTGGCATACCCCTGTTGTGTTGGTTTGAACACAACATCAATCTGTCACCATCACCTATTTCTCCAATGGTCTGATACATAGGCTGTATACACTCCTCATATGGTATCCTTTCATATTCTATTACAACAGAATCATGTTCTGCTATCATGCTTTTGGAAAGCACATCTTCTTCTTCTTCAGACTTCGTGACAGTCCAAGGTGATTGTTCAACTTTTTCTCCCATCATAATGCAATTCTGATTCTTCCCTATAGAAATGTCTTTGCACATTTCTTTTTCTGCCTTCATCTTCAGATAATCTTCAATTGATTGTGTTCCTCCATAAAGCAACTCATCAATGAGCTCTTTTCGCTGCAATACTTCAGACCTTTCTTCATTTGAGAGACTATCTTCATTATATTTGACTTCATCAAATTTTAAGACAGTTTCAAAAGACTGCCTATCATCTGCAACAAAACCTACAATCACAAACAAATCATCAGTCTCATACGGCCTCACAGTTATCTCTTCCATAAGTTTATCTGTACTCTTTACAGAATTCGTGAGACTCTCAATTAGTCTCTCATTTTCTGCTTCATCATCCTCTCCAAGCAAAGGATCATGTTCAGGTTCACAAGATGAAACCTCCATCTCAGATTCAGCTTCTCTGAGTTCTTTCTTCAATTCACTAAACATCTTTTGTTGTAGCGAGTAGAATTTAAGGAATTATTATTAATCAAGAAATAGAATATCCATGAGGTTGACATTTTGGGTTCAATTCAAGAACCAACGTTTATGAGGCTAACTCTTGGAAAATGCTTTCTTGGGACAAAAGATTGTGATTACCCCATAATCATGGGAAAAAAATACAAAGTAGAGTACCAATCAAGTACTTTGGAAATAATAATGGTTAGAATTTAACGCATCATCTCCAAATACAAGTAAACACATCGATTATTAATTAAGAAATAGATCTTTACAGGATCCATGAGGTTGGCGTTTTGGGTTCGTGTTGTCCAACCTAATCTTATTCCTTTTAAATTATAAAATTAGGAATAATGGAATTATGATAACTCCTTTTAATCTTATCGTGATGGATTCATGGAATTAGGACGAGGCATAATATATGTCACATTATATTTGATATGTTATGTTTTGAATTTGAAATATGTTCCAAGTTAGTTTTAATGAAGAATATATGTTATATGAAAATCTTTAATAGTTTATTTATATTTTTAAATTGTTTAAAATTTTAAAAATGTTTTTTTTTTTTTAATTTATAATCATTTTTTTATCAATTTTTTTATTAAATGTTTTCATTACATATTTTTTAAGTATCCAATCACATTTATATATGTATTTTTATTCGAATTATTCTATTATAAAACATACCCCTAGCTTTTGGCTCACCCAAAACCAATGACTTGGTAAGCAAGCTTTACCTCAAAACTCATTCTTACACATAATATTGCTTTTAATTTGATTTTTTTTAACTAGATAGATGCTTGGTTTTCTTCTATTACATAATATTTTTACTTGTGAATAGATTGCCTTTGTTTTCTTCAATTCTACAATGGCTTGGCCATTAGTTTTTTTAATTTAAAAAAACTTTGAGACAATGGTTTCGCTTGTACTCTCTCCTATTCCTTCTAGTTGCAAACAATTAAAAAAAAAAGTATATCATACATATGAATGGAAATCGTAGAGTGAAGGGAGGTGGGCATCGATATGTGGCTTGGGTGAAAGCAACTGACTCTCTCATGAGTTGGTGAGGGAGCTCCACTGAAAAAACATCACGATGTTGTATGACGTGCAACGAGCCTCTGTAAATTCATGATGGGAAGATTCTTGGACGCTGGGGCTGAATGGAAGGCTAGTTGTTGAGTGGGACATGTGTATTCTGCTGCTCATGCATGGAAATATTTCCCTCTCTGATCGATTAAATAAATTGGTGTGGGCTTTTAATGCCTGAGATGGACAGGTCTTGGAGAAATTAGCCTATAAGGCTTCCATTTCTATGATCAGTCCCAACGAAACTGATTTGTGGGTATTATGGCTATGGAAGGGGTCAACACCATTAAAAATAAAATTATTCTTTTGGCTGAGTATGAAAAATAAAATTCTGACCTGGGAAGTCTTACAAGGGAGGGGATATTTGTGTCCTAACAGATGTCCATTTTGTTCAACATGGATGGATTCGGTTGCCCATATGTTTTGTGATTGCATTTACTTTCTTGACATTTGGATGCTTTTGATGAAACACTTCAAGATTAATTTTTGTTGGGTTGGTGATTGGGTGAATCATATATTACAGGCTTGTCAAAAGAGAAATGATCACTATGGTTATCTTCCATTATGTGTGATGTGGGAGGTATGGAAAGCGAGGAACCTAGCTCTGTTTTCCAACCTTTGCAGAAGCCTGTGGATATTTATTTGAAGATTCTCTCCACATTTTTAGAATGGAGAAAAGAAAGTTATACGAAAGAGTGGAGATATCTATCCTTCCCTTCTCTTTCACAAGAGCTTCCAGTGGGATTATTCGATGATGCTGCCCCGGATGGAAATTGTGGAGCTGGGATGGTGATAAAGATTGGCAATCACAATAGGATTAAAGGTTGGTTAAAGGCTAGTCCAGGAAAAAAAACTCATGCAAAAGTGATTGGGATTTGGAGCCTGCTCACTTGTGCCAAAATTTGGGGGCTGAAACATTTACAGGTGTTGGGTGATTCCCAAGTTATCCTAAACTGGGCGCTGGGGAGTGCTCAAGTAAAGTCCCTAGAACTCAATCATTGGTTGGACAACATCAAATATTTGATGAAAGACTTCTTGGGGCTAACGTTCAACCATATTTACAGGGAGCTTAATTATGAAGCGTATTCTCTATCAAAAGTTGCTTTAGATAAACCGGATGGATAGCTTCATTACCGTCTTTTTGTTGATGACTCTATGGTGAGAGAGGGACAAATTTCCTTCTTCTTAGGGAGCTTATATGGGACGTAAACAAAAGAAGAATTCTGGTGGTGCTGTGTTTATTTTTTAATAATTCTGAATTACTGTCATGTATGTTCCCTTCGTTGCTTAGTTTAATTTTTCTCTTTATGACTCCACGGAAGTGAGAATTGGGATCTACACTGTGGATGCTATGTTTCAGCCTTGGATCTATGGATTGTATGTAATTACGACACAACTTTTTTATTAATATAAAGTTGACTTATATTCCTAAAAAAACACATAGAAGGGGACCTAAACTTGACTTACCTTTTATTTGTGAATGATATCATTATATTTAGTTGTAACACCCCGGTTTTGACCATGTTTGCATTAAATGTATATGTTGTATATTTTGTAATTAATCATGGTGTGGAGCTAAATGCAAAAGCCCCACTATGGGTTTAGCGTTTTATGTTTCTGCGATTAAAATCGATGCCGATGGTATTTCGTGCTAGCCAGGCACTTTATAAATTTTAACATCATGTAAATATGCAATTTAATTAAAATACCTACGACCAACTATGTCAATGCAACAATAATGAGATGGGGGCATGATTTCCTAAGGATAGGGGGGGGGATATTCAAACCTTTGGGCCAATGGGGAAAATCCAAGTGTCAAGAGGAGAACCCATCATCTGTCAACTACTTTCTTGTCTTATTCAACCAACCACTTAATTCTCCAAGGAGTTAGTTGGGCAGTTATTGCCTTGGGGCTTGGGGAGTATGGGCAGCCATCAATTCAGGCAAGGCTATCAGCCTTGACCATACACTTTCCCAAAGGGGAAATCAATTCGTCCATTACCCTCATGTGGCACACACTCAGGAAGCCACATTCCACTCTCACGCAGGGAGTGATTACTCACTCACGCACAGGAAACCAATTTCCTCACGCAGGGCACGTAGCTGATTTATCCTCAGTCGTCCATCCTCCATCTTCTCATGTGGTTTTCTGCAGTCTGTTTTCATTCCCCCATGGATGGAAATCATTTTGGAAATGCCTAGCAGGTTGAGAAGAGACCATGATTTTCTGAATGGTTGTTGAGCCATTTTTCTTACCCACGTGGAGCCAAGAACGTTCTATGAAGTCTATTTTGGTCATAGGGATATTATTCCCCATTCACCGTTGTTAATTTTGGCTCCTAGGATGTTTTCCATCCATACTCAGAACTTGCAATTGCGGTGTATGTTTTTGCTGCTTGGTCTGAACTGGTTTGGGAGGGGAAATGGGGTCTGACTAGCTTGATAAACCTAGTGTGAGAAGGAACCTCGCAAACAGATCTAGGGGGTTGGTTTTATTCTTTGCACACCTTGAATAGCACTGGAAGGGAAGGCATATCCTGAGGAACTGTGTAGTAGAGAAGGGTATGCTTCCTTGTGTTGGGTGTGTAGATGTTTTAGAAGCCAAGCTATATCTGGTGCAGGTGTCCATAGCTTTGTGGTTGAGCTCACTAGCTTAGCAGTCAACCTTTTTTGCTCCTTTGTAGCTTGATAAACCCAACTGTGTTGGCTTGGCTGAGTTTTTGTTGTATCCTTGGCTATGTGTGAGTCTTCTAGTGTTCCCTTATTCCTTGTGGGAATCATGCCCAGCTTAGTGGTGGTAGTGCTATTAAGAGATTGATGAGCACACTGGCCTATGGTTGGGTGGAACGTTGCAGCGACATAGCTGGTTGTGGGACAAGCTTCTTTCAAGATAAGTATTTCTTGTGTTTAAATCCTTGCAACTGTATATGTTTTATAAATTAGTAGGAACATGATGAATGCTTGAATGGAATGTTCTTTTCTTTCGTTGTATGTTAATAATTTGTACATCTGCATATGTATCTTCTATTTCAATTCATTTTTATTTTACGTTCATGGGGATAGGTTTCCCGAATTGATAGCAGCATAGTCATGTTCTCTCCTTGGTAGAGGGGTGGGGACGTGGCATTAGTAGAGGGTCAAGTCATTACATTTCCAAAGATTTAACAATTAAAATTTATATATAGTATTGCTAAAATTTTGGCATTAAAAAAATTAGTTTATAGAAGTCATTTAACATCTTGTTCACTGTACCCGGATGCAGGTTACACATGTCTAGTTGACGACATTGAGCACCTCGAGCTATGAGACGAAAACGTGGCACCCTACATGTTGGGACCTTGTTATCCCCCCCCAAGCGAACATTAATACACATTCATGGTGAGGAGCCCATCACTCTGGATGGTAATGAAGGAAGGGTGCAACATTTACTTCCTCTGTCCGGCGATGTGCATTCGGTCTTGTCGAGGGATGGAAGAGCCATTTCACAACTGCGTTGGGAGTCGGAAGAGCCATTTAGGATTTAATTCCCCTTCAATGGCCTCTAGGCTTACTTGTGTCACCGACAGGATTAAGGTTCTTGAACGGGATGCCCCTTGGTTCATTCTTTTGCTCATGTGTCTCACTTACAACGATTCCTCCCAACTCAAATTTGGTTTGCTCAACTAGTTTTATCCGACGCTCAATCTTTACCCACATCAACATCCTAGACCTCCAACTCTGGATATCAACAGAGGTTCGTCCCAGCTAGTTTTTTATTTGTCCAACTAGTTTTCTTTGCAGCCTAGTTTTCTCCTGCACCAACAGTCAATACAAAGGAAATTGGTTAGTAATGACTCAAACGAGAAGCTGCAAGATCAGCTCACCATGTCTCATCAACGTGGTACCCCTCGCCATGGTAGCAATGGTTGTGGGCATGCACAACATGGCATGAGTTCGAGGCTGGAAGATGGTTATGAAATGTGTGTCTCCATGTCGGTGCAAACTTTGATTGATGAATGGGAGTCACGTTTGGTCACCGAGCATTTGGCTAGAGGCATAGGAGGCAGCCATATTAACCATTACTAGCTCATAAAAAACATGATGGGCTCTTTAATGGAAGAAATGGTCAGCAATTGGAATTATACTCGTAGCTCGGTGCTCTCTACGAAGACTAAACTGATTGAGATTGACACCCAACTCAACAGGCTGGATGCAACTTCCACCTGGAAACGTTTAGCCATAGGGCTTTGTACGACAGGCAATGCTAAAGCAGGAAGCAACAGTGTTATGGGGGCACCGTTAGCATCTCTAGATAGGAGCTCGGTTCCGGCAATGGACATAATGATGAATGCACCATTTCCTGTTCCTTCCACCATCATGCCGTTGAGTAACAAGCACATTTGCAAAACAAAGGTACTCATCCGTAAATCTTCTCCTCTTCATGTTAAGCAGCCAGACAATAAGGCTGATGATAATTTCCAAGGCGGATGCTCCATCATAGAGGAGAATTTTTCCCCTTGGCTCGTTGATGATGAAGATCTAGAAGCCGGCTTGGCCCGCCCCTGTTTTCACCTGCTATGTTCAGTTTCTATGTTTTAATTTGCTTTTAAGGCTACTGTATAATTTGTCTTTGAACAATATCAATATGAATTTTGAGTCTAGTATTTGGCCCCCATTGTCTAATGGGTTTTTGTGCCATGTTTTTGAAAGACATGTTCATAGTATCGACTGGTTGGGGTGTTGGCTCCTCTGTTTCGGACCACCTCAAAACTATGTTAGTGATGTACTTTTGGATGTAACCTTTTTTTAGTAGTTCAATACAATGCAGAAAAAAAACATATTGTTCACCGTGGGAGAATTACGATGAATATGCCCCTCAAGTTCATCAAATAACAATCACTATGACTAAGCCCCTAGAGTTGGGCATTTGTATCTAGCCTTCCAACGAACAACTTAGACGATCTTATTATGTCCTCGACATTACCTCTTGATCTTGTGAGAGAAAGGATGTGAGAGAAAGAGTGACAAAAAGCTACTAGCTAATAGAGAAGTTTTTTGTGTTTTGCAAGACCATGAACAATTGTTATTTTGTTTATCGATCTACTCTAATGTTTAAATAAAGTTAGACATGTTCTAATCATGGGCATTAAAAAAAAATGCAAACATGTTGAACACAATGTTCATTATGTCTAACTTCCCTAACTTCCTTAACTTTTCCAATACCTACTTTCCTAAAACCCCAGAGTTCAATTATATTAAATATCGATTGGACAATGTGATTTCCTTTATAACATGTTATTAATTTTAATTAGTAAATTAAATTTGATAAAATCTCCAAAATTTAATTGATCTCACTTTTGATGTAAAATCTCATTTTATACTATAGAACTTAACTACCCATCTCATTTATTGAAATTTTATTTTAATGTTTATTCTTTTAACTTTTTTTTTTTATATTTATCATGAAATTGCAATCAATTATTTTATATTTTAAATTTAGTTTTTATAAAATTATTCTTTATTATTTAAATATATCTATGACAAGAAAATAAAATTTGTTTGGTCATTAACAAATGTTGCAACTCCATTCTTGTAATTTAATTCTTTTATAAAACATAATCCTTTTTTTTAAATGCCATATTATTAAAAGTTATAGGTTCTAGATTTATTATAGATTCTTTGCTTCACCCAAGCTGGTTAGAAGCTTCTTTCCCATGGCAAGAACGTAAAAAAGTGAGGTCATTGCTATGTACACTAAACAAAGTTGATAATAGATAATCTTATTTTACACTTAGCGAATGATAATAATTACTCACCTGATTCGAGAAGAAAGATTAATGATGCCGAGCCATTCATGCATGTTATGTTATGAAATTAAGAAAGATTATGCCGAGCCATTCATTCATTTATGTTAATTCTCCTTGCCTTTAAGAATTATAACAAATATTATGTTCTTTTTTTTTCAGTTCTTTTCTTCAACTCATACTCTAGAGTATTATACACCTATTAAAATTAGGGTTAAGATAACAAAATTTATAAAGTAAAATAAGAGGTGGATTGCTCCATTGTTACTATTGGAAATATTAAACATACAAAAGCAAAGGTTTAACATAGTTACTCCAAAATCCTAAACTAGTAAGAATTATTCAAAGTCTAACCTAAGTCTCTAAATTGTTGATTATCAGATAAGGACATATCACATTTTTAACTGAGGATTGAACATAAGAGAAATGGTTTTGAAACCATATATTCTTGTCAATGAAAAGGAATGAGGTTTGGAATTATAAGCCAAAGATGCATAAAATCGAGTTGGATAAAACCTTATAAAAAACATATATATATTCAAAACATGGCGTTTTTGTATTCTATATTCAAATCACACAAATCAAGGGTTTTGAGGGTCAGTTTATACAACCATGGAGAAACAACATAGTGAAATAAACAAATTTACTTTCATATTTAGAAGAACTTAATCACAATTTGTTTGAACTTAATATTTGAAAATGTATCAATCGAATGACTAGGGTTTTACCTTCAGAATTCATTACTAGAACCCATCGGTCACATTAAAAGACAATACTTGTATTACTGAGAACACAAGCTCATAAAACCAAAGAATATAAATACATATTGTTGAAAACAGAATTTAACTACAGTAAATACTACAATCAGCCGGGTTTGAAAAGAAAAATGGATACATATCATAAGAACGCTCACAAGAGCGAGATTCAAAGAATCATAAAAGGGAGGTTTGTGTATACCACCGTAAACCTCTTTCCACCTACAGGTAGACTATAATCTTCTTCGAGAGGCTCACCTTATGGATCTCCATTCATCTTTAAACCTTGAATTCTTATTTTGCTAAGCTTCTGCAGGAACCAGAAGAAGATAGAGAGGAAGCTCAGAGAGATGTGTTTTGACAGATACCCAAGCTTATCACGAATGAACACAATCACATCTTGGGAAAATCCATTGAGATATCATAAGTGGATATAGCTATCAAGAAAATGGAAAAAGATAAAGCCCCGACGCCGGATGGGTTCACAACGAATTTTTTCCATGCTTGCTGGGAGTGGTTAAAGGAGGAAATATGGGCCTTGCTGGAAGACTATAGGAAGACAGGGAATATCCTACGAGCTCTTAACCTCTACACTCCTAACTCTCATCCCTAAAGAAAATGGTACAGAGGATCCTAGGAAACTTAGACCGATTGCTTTGTGTAATGTCATCTACAAAATCATGTCAAAGGTCTTAGAAAACTAACTAAGGCCTATACTTCCACTCATCATCTCACCGGAATAGGTTGGGTTCATAAAGGGAAGGAAGATCCTGGATCGCATCATCTTGGTCCATGAAACGATTCACTCGCTAAAAACAACGAAGACTCCAGGTATGCTCCTAAAACTGGATCTCTCGAAAGCATATGACAAATTGAATTGGAATTTTTTTGCATGAATTCTTAGAGCTTTTGGCTTCTAAGAGGATTGGACAAATTGGTTAATGAACATGGTCTCATCGGCATTTTTCTCAATTTTGGTCAATGGCTCCCCTTTGAACCCCTTCAATGCCTCGAGAGGAATAAGACAGGGGGATCCCCTTACCCCCTTCCTCTTCATCATTGCGGCTGAAGGACTAGGAAGGCTACTCAAAAATAGAAGTTTTGAAAAAAAAATCCGCAGATTATCTCTAACTGCAAGAATGGATCCCCAAACCCATCAACAGTTTGTAGATGATAATATGCTCATGAGACCTTCATCAGTCTAGGAGGCCAGGGGTATCAAAGATTGTCTGAACACATTCTTGGAAGCAAGCGGGTTAGAAATCAATAAGGAAAAATCTCAGACTTACTTCTTCTATACACTGAGGATCACCATAAGGAATATCCTCAGAATCCTGGAGTTCTCGGAAGGAAGTCTTCCATCTAAATATCTGGGAGCACTGTTAGGGGAATCAACCATTAAACAAATCTCTTGGAAGGAATTGCTGGATAAAATCAAACAACAGCTCAAACTCTGGACCTGCAGAGCCCTTAATTTTTCGAGCAGACTCATACTAGTGAAATCGATTTTACAAGCCATGCCCTTATATCTTTTTTCGGTGCTTGAAGCTCCAAAATCAGTTATTAAACAAATCAGAAATATGAAGAGGAATTTCCTTTGGGGAGGATCGAAAGGGCACAAGAAATGGCCTCTGGTGGATTAGAAAACCATATGCACTATGAAGGCAATAGGGGGCCTAGGACTGTGGGACCCTCTAGACAATAAAAAAGTAATGAGTTCCAAAATATGGTGGAGGTGGATAAAGTAATGTGCCATGGGCCAAATTGTGGCACTTGAAATATTCTCCTCTATGAACCAAGCAATCCCTGGTGCGTTTCGGAGAAAACTTACCAGGGTCTAGTATATGGAAAGCGGCACATGAAAACAGAGGTCTTGTTTAGAAACTCAACTTTTGGGAAGTGAGGGATGGCCGAACAACACAATTTGAAAGTGATGCATGGAACCAGGATCCAGTGCTAACATGCGGTGACGACTCCCCCATTCTAAGATCCTTCCTTTTGAATCATGCCCAGAGTACGGTGGCTAAATTCTGGGACATCTGAAACAGTGACCAACTATTCAGGACATGGAAAGATGGTAATTGGTGGCAATCCCAAGCCCCAGAGGAAGACATAGAATATTTCATGGCAGAGCTCAACTCCAGAAGAATTGCCAAGAATGATGGTCTGGACAAGCTCAGATGGGGGTACTCTAACATAGGTAATTTCAACCCCAAAGAAGTCGTAGGCCTGATAACATGGACTCAAAATATTGAACCCGAAGCCAAATGGGGAAAATTATGGAAAGGAGGATAGTGGCCAAAGGTCATGGTTTTTTGTTGGCTTGTAATTAAATGTCACATCCTCACATGGGATAAATTTCAAATCAGGGGAATAATTGGACCCTCTAGATGTTGTATGTGTGAGGAGAACAATGAAACTATCAACCATCTCTTGGATGAATGCACGGTGGCAGATTCAATCTGGAAAAAAGGAGCGTCCATGTTCAAAAGAAACCTCCGCCACAAAGGAAGGTCGGATATCACAATTGCATAATAGCCCTCGAAGGTATTTAATAATAAAATTGTATATAGATTGTGGGAGCTTCTCCCTGGTTTCATAGTATGGGAACTATGGAAAACTTGAAATAGAATTTTTTTTGAAAACAAATCCCGAAAACAAGGGGAAATATGGAACTCTATAGAATCACATCTAAAAGAAACAATTACCCTTCAACAATGGACACAGGAAGATTTCATAGCTGAAGCAAACAAAAGGATAATATTGAATGAATTGGGGATTGTGGAATTACCTGTAAACAACACACTAACCAGATCAACTCCATCAACTGTTAATAGCCAAAATTCTTGGACCAGGCCACCAACTGGATTCTTCAAATTCAATTTCGATGGAGTGGCTAAAGGAAACCCTGGCCCTGCAAAATTTGGGGGAGCAATAAGAAACTCAGAGGGAATTCTTCTTAGCTTGCTCTAGGGATCCATTGGAAACAACACAAATAATATGGTTGAGATTGAAGGTCTAATAAATGGCTTATCATGGGCACTGCAAATAGGGAAGACTCCATTGGTGGTGGAAGGTGATTCACAGGTAATAATAAACATGGCACGACGACTCCAAAATGGTGCATCAACATCATAGGTCTCAAAGAACGGGCGATGGGAAGGACAACTGTGCGCTCTCAGAGGAATCCTAGTAGGACATGAAGCCATATTGTTCTCACATATGAGGCAATCTGGAAACAACGTGGTAGATTCCCTTGCGAACGGAGGAGTGGGAAGTAGGTGTTCTTTCCATGCAGAAGAGCTAGGTGACAAGGGAAACAAACATGCAATATGGAAACATTGCATGAAAATGGTAGAGGATGACAAGGAAGGTGGAGATGAAACGCGCAACTCTCAAACACATCCCAACATGTAGTAGGTGAATGATAGTTGGTGCTCCAACTCATCTGGAATGACGCCAGTCATCTTATCAGCATCAAGTAATGAGCCCTCAAGTGCAGTGGTGGCAGGCGCGAAAAGCTGTGAGTTGTCCCGATCGATAGGTGGGACTAGTTACCACTCACCTAAACACGCGGTGGTGGTACAGAGCATGTGGACGCAACAGATGGATCGTCTGCCAACAGGTGAACCGTTTAACCAATGAAGCTTTTCATCTCTTTGTAGGATCAATTCGCAGGCTAATCCATGCGAAGGGAAGAAGTGGAGCCAAAAATGTGAGTATGCAGGTACAGTTCCCACGTCTGATATCGTAAGAGGAGGGAATGTCTCAAATATCCATATCAACTAGTATTCAGTGAAGCAGAAGGTGTTGAATCTCATGCATGGTATGAGAGATTTGATAAAGCATGGTGAAGGGCAGGGAATGATGGATATTAAGACAAAAAGCATGAGCAGATTCAATGTTCTCATCTGACAGAGGAAGGGTTTGCTGTCTATAAATTTGGACTGACAAGATAGCAAGTTATCACTCTAGATTACGATTATGTTCCCCCTGGTTCCAAGTATCATTCTGTGTGTTGTGACAATGCCTCGGTATTGAATAGTTCGCAACCATCAGAGGGGAAATAGCAAAGGCAAAGGAAATAGTGGGGCTATCCCCAGCCCCAGGAATGCTCTTCCAACAATTGATGAAGACCCTCCTCTACGACCGTTTAACTAGGCTGACCAATACATGGCAGAGATGCCAACGATAATTGAAGCTTTCATTACCATCAAGGAATTAGACATCCTCAGGGAGTTCGAGGACCTCACAGGTAGGCCCCTGTCAATCAACCTGTTCTGTACTGCTTGTATTCTATTGGCTCAAGATATATAAGCAAAGGTTCAGATTGCTCAAGGGATTTGAGAGGCTCTTGATCTCATCAGGAGGGGGCAAGAGGAAAGTGCGTTTGGGTTCCGGCTTCTGGATCAAATTGCCATGGAGATTCTGGATAGTCTAGGGGAAATCTCCACTACCCCGGTGGATACCCCTGCTAACTCGCCTTCTAAGGAGGGGGCAAGTACTCTGCATTCTCAATAAGACGAATGCCTCCCAGGATCAAACCTGGCTGCGGGAAGATGAGTTTTCGGGTATGGTGTTTAATGGAGTTTTTTCTTGGATCATTGTAAGTTTTGATGAAGTATTCCTCTGTGATTTTGTTAAGGGAAGGTGATGAAGGTATTACATGTCTGGAGACTAACTGTAGACCCATTTTTCATATGATGCTTAATAGGCCCAATGTTTTGGGGTGTATCTGGTGTGGCCCATCTATCGACTTTAAGAAAGGTATTCTAGGTTTTTGTGGCTCTGTGCATTGGATGGGCCTGGGTTTTATGTTATTTATGAAGGCCTTTAGTTTTCTTCCAACTTCATGGGCGGTTCCAGTATCAGGTGTTAATTTGGTTTTGAAAGAATCCAGTTCTATGGGCTCTCTCTATGTAATTATCCTATATAATTTCCTTTTTAAGTCTAGATCTTCAGGGACAGTCCTTTAGAGCCTTGATTGTGCCCAAGCCGGTTCTGTCTAGCTCTGCTAGGAAATCAGGCCTGTCTGTATTTCTTTGTATCACCATTTTTGTACTATAATAGAATTTCTCCTGCTTACTGATAAAAAAAAAGTTGGAGCCTATACAAGTGGAAGTTGGTGCTTCCATCTAGTAGTAGCTGGAGAATTTTATTTTAGTGGGTGCTAATAAAAACATGAGGGTTGGTGCTCTCCGCAAAAAGGAATTTGTAAATAGAGGTTGCATCCTCATTTGAGTAGGTGCTCAAATAAAGATGAATATTTGTTTGTCTCTATCATGTGTGTGTTATTGATGATCATCTGTTATACTTGCTGCATTATCATAACTGTAAATCTGTAATGTATAATAATGGTTTAAGCTTTAGAAATAATTGATTCACTATTTGAATTATTTCAACAAACAATTGCTCACAAGGTTAAATAATTGTGTAAGTTGTTACAAAATAGTAAGTTATTATACATTGATAATGGAATTTAAGGTTTGTAAGGTATGTATTAAACTAGTCATTTAGTGTTCCTTTAGTCTCATCGCAGTGAAGTTTTTATCAAAAATTACCGCAAGTAAACATGAACATTGTTCCATATTCGACAATAGAATTGCACTATTGAGTTATTGATTACAATTAGATTTCCCTTATGGATATTTTTATATAAGTGTAAGAGTACAATGTTGGTAATAGGTCACTTAAAAACTAAACAAACAAGTAGTGAATGTTTATTATTATTATTATTATTATTATTATTATTATTTATTCAATAATTGTTTTTGTTATTATCTATATCATTATGATTATTGTTATTATTAAATTATTGTGAAATAAGTAATTTCATTGTCCTAGTTAAATTAATTATATAAATATCTAGAATATTTTTCCTCGGATAAGTTGAATATTATTATTATTTTAAACAAATTGGGAGTGAAGCTTCCAAGTCAAATAAGACTATATTAATATTATATGAATATTTAAATTAATTTGGAAATAAGAACATCCTTGTCAAATCCGATTTTGATTAAGTAATCAAGAAATTGGAATCTTTGTTTTGTTAAGTCATGCTTATTAATTATTATTATATCCTAAAACATTTAAAACATAAGTGGTAGATGGAGCCGTCAATTAAGGAGATCATCCTCATAAATAAAACTAGCAGTGGTCATTCATAAGAATTAATAAATAATTGGAGTGAGCTTGACAGAACTAACTTAATGAACATTATTATTTAAACTACTCAATATAAAAACAAGATTTGATAAACATATTAAATATATTTTTTTCTTGAATAGAAGAAATATGATTAATGGGTTTGGGTCTCAAAAAGATAGAGGGAAGGCGGTGGATTAAGGTTGAAGGAGTCATAAGGAAGTTGCGTATATAGGAAAGGTTGGAGAGAGTACTCGGGTATCTTTTATCTCGGTATTTGGGGAAAAATAAATTTGAAAGGGAATAGGAAAACCTTATTGAAGGGAGGAAGGGGAAAAATCTTGTTTGGTAACCAAAACAAGGGAAGTTGTTATTGGAATATTCATTCTATGGGCTTGCATACTAGGAAGTCTATCAATATCATAAGGTCATCACAATCAAAACTGGTAAAAAAAGTGGATCATTGAGTCAGTTGCTAAGTACTAAGGAGGTTATGTTGGAAAAGTTATACTAGATTAAAGGAGGTCGTCTAGCATATGCTAGCATCGAGTATTCTTCTTGTTATTTATTGGTTTATTAGATTCAAAAAATATAGCAATGTTGAGAAATTAGATTAAAATAACTTTGATTTTTTATTAAAATTTACGGAAACTAGCTCAGAATGAGGTTAATAAATAGGACAATTATCTGAGAGTTGTCTTAGTGCTCTGCTACAAACCAAAGCACTATGAGAACTATATATATATGAACCATATGGTTAGCTTATCATGCCATTCTGAAAGGTGTGTAAATAATATGCTGGAAATTAATAAATAGTCTAAGATGGATGTGTGAAGAGCACTATAGGGGAAAAGGAAATGGGGCCATGATGAACTAAATTATTAGTTTCCATATGTTAGCCTTTGAACTCATCCAAAATCTATCCTGTGCTTCAAATTATGCAATTAATTCCTTTTGACTATCAACCCAATTCTTGAATGATGTGTAAGGTTGGTGAGGAAATCCACTTCATGTAGTTATTGAAGAACGTGGGTGGTGTTAGATTTATAATTTTCCAAGAGTCATTTTATTCTATGGTAGGAAGATATATCAGTTGTATTTTCACAATTATCTCATATCCTTGAGTCAACCTTTTTTTTATCAACCTCTCATGCAGTCTTATACACTAGGTAGACTTTTACTTCTATTTTTCATGACCAATACCAGACTATGTTGAACTGAGAAATTCGAATTTAGAGACAAAGCTTAATTTTGGAAGGGAAAATGGACGGATGTAGGTGAGATTAGAGGTTGGGTAAGCTTGGTACCCTTACGCTTTGAGTTATACTACTTTTGGATTATTTATAAGCCATGAATTAGTTGCAGGAGGTTCTCCCTTAGCATACAATAGGTTGGAATCTTATTGCACACACTGGTAAGCACTGTAATAGTTTCATATCTTGAGGGAACTATGGATCAATGAATGGAAATGACTTCATTATGTTTTGTGGGGCAGTTGGAAGGAGTTTCATGGATGTGATTTCTTAGTGATATCCTTGTAGAGATATAGTTGAGCGTGTGTTTGAGCATAGAGTCAAAATGGATTGTGGGTTGAGAGAGAGAAGCATGTAGGTGTTTCCTTTTCCCTGGTGGCTTCATATACCAGCTTGGGGGTGGGCTCTCAGTAGAAAGAGTATATTCCATACAATGGTTGGGTGGAAAATTTTTCTTACGCAACTAGTTGTTTGTATATTCTTTGCTTAAATATAAATACTCGTTTGTATTTGATGTGTGATGATTCTTATTTACATGATTATGATTATGCATGAAATTTGCATGGTGTGTGTGTGGATTGAGTTATTTTTACTATGTATTTGTATTATGTATTTACACATGCATTTAGATGTTATAAATTCATAATTATGTCTATGGGGTGAAATTTTGAAATCCCAAATGAGTTAATGTCACTGTTTAAATTAGTAAAGATTAGGATCCTCATTCGTGAATGAATTCACTATGAACGAATCTTGTATGAGAATGAAGGAATTTAATATACTAATCAAACGTTCCTGGTGAAATTGAACAAACATGGAGACAAAATTGGTGAGCATAACATTACATACAATATCATTAACATGTGTGTAATACAATGATGATACAAGATGAATAATTTGAATCAGGTATGATTCGAATTCACCAACTTGGACTGAATCCACTGCTAACGCAATGTGAGAAAGTCACCACTGAGAGTTCACTAATTTAACTCAAAACAACTAAATCAGTTCACAGGAAATTAATTGAACAAGGTAGGTAGGAAAATGTGCCTAAACTCCTTGTCATCCAATCATGGCAGTTATTTTTCTACCCCATACAAATATTTTATTCTTCCATATGGAATTGTCTTATTGTGTCTTTTTTTTACCCTTCCATCTGTTTAGTCATTTATGCTACAAATTAACCTCTTAATTTTTTCCAGAAATAATTTGACTCACATTTCCCATGTGAGAGGTGCACTACAAAGGAAAACAAAGCAAAAAAAATGGAAGGGGGAGAAGAAGAAGCATAATGATGCCATTAAAATTGAAGAGAAACCTAATAAAATAAGGCTATATATGTATTATAATTATTTTCATATACATCGATGTAGCTACAAGGTACTTATAACTATACGAGGAATAAAATTATTGGTGGGTTCTTTTCCACTCCTCGATAAATAAGGGATTTCCATTTTCTTGAATGAAACTCCTTAGAATATTCCAATGTTTCCATACTTGGAAGCTCTCCCTATGATGCTTGAGTAATGCAAAGAGTAATAAAGAGGGTGGGTTGTGTAGCCACCAAACCATAGGGCCATGATTAGTTGAGGAAGTGGGAGGGGGCAGTCAACAACCTTCGTTCATAACTAGTACTAAAACCATTGAAAAAAATGTATAATAATAAAAGTTTAATGATATAAATAAAGGATTGAGCATTGTCTGCACATCAAAAAATGATTCTCATTCACAGGTTATAGGGAACCATGATAATTCCTAGTTTATATGCCAGTTATATGCGCAACAGTCACCTATCTCATGTATGAGTTTCAATCATGTATGTGTGTTTATAAATGCAATATGCC
The DNA here is from genome assembly GCA_001517045.1 of Pseudotsuga menziesii. Classification (NCBI taxonomy): domain Eukaryota; kingdom Viridiplantae; phylum Streptophyta; class Pinopsida; order Pinales; family Pinaceae; genus Pseudotsuga; species Pseudotsuga menziesii. Next base: position 40,364 of record LPNX011031197.1, on the reverse strand, counting down.
TTTGTTTTGGAAAAAGTGCATATCTTTTATGAAGCGATCATTCCATAATTCTAACCAAAATTTCCATCTCATTAAGCTCTATACGACAACTACGGGTTAAAAAAAAAGATATTCCACCTACACCAAAATCTAATCTATGTCGAGATGGGCCTGAACATTAGCTTGCCAAAACAAAATTACCGAAATTTTAAAAGCTTTAAAGGGAAAACCAGTAGCCCACAATCCACCTACCTAGAGTGTCAAAATATATCAATGTTTCCATAATTAACAACTCTTCATCAAGCACCCAGTTAAGGGAGCTTCACGCATCAAACAACCATTTCCACCCTGTTCATTAGTCCTTCCACTAAAATGAGATAAACATAGAAGAAACAAAACACTCATTTCAATCCTAGTATCAAGACAAAGTGAAATACTTGGAAAAACCTAATACAAACCACACACATGATACAAACTTGATACAAACCAACCAAAATACATGTTTCAGCTTGGTCTGTACACTGTAACCTCTGATGTGAATCAAACCTATTATCTCATAAGGAAATAGATTTGTAGAGAGACAATAGGTTTGATTCACGTCAGAGGTTACAGTGTACAGACCAAGCTGAAACATGTATTTTGGTTGGTTTGTATCAAGTTTGTATCATGCGTGTGGTTTGTATTAGGTTTTTCCAAGTATTTCACTTTGTCTTGATACTAGGATTGAAATGAGTGTTTTGTTTCTTCTATGTTTATCTCATTAGAGTGGAAGGACTAATGAACAGGGTGGAATGTGTATGTGTCTCATGTTTACCTTTCCATTTTGTCATGTTTTCATGCTTGAATGAGTGTATATTGGGTTAGAATTCATAATAATATGCTATGATCATTTGGTTTCAAGCATTCACCAATATTTTCCACTAAATTTAATATTGGATTCATCCTTGTTACATGCCCATATTAATGGACTGTTTCGAATTCCTCTTAATCACCAGACAATCAGCATTTTGACTGGAAAGGAGTAGCTACCCTGCCTCTATTTAAAATTCTATTACAAAATCACTGTCTTTATTTGTTATCATATATGACTCCATGCCCAATTAGCACTAGTTTCAAGCACATTTACTATTAAAATTTTATTTCTTTCAAATATTTATGGCATGTGAGTTTAATTATTAAGAGATCCCTCTCTTGAAAGAAATAATCCATATTTCTTCCTAAATATTGGTTTTTTTGTTACCTTGGTATTATCCTTTCACAACCAGGGGGTAAATTTTGAGTTGTAACACTATGCAAAAAAGTCTCCTTCCTTGATAATGAAGGTCGGGCAATTCAAATCCAGGGCTTCAACAGGAAAGTATCTCTTTATTTCATCTCCACGATGAAAGCTAAGAGGTGAATAAGATAGAGGTGTCACTTTTTTGTATTTGACGAGGTGAGTGACAGTAAAGGACCTTATTTGAACTCTTACCTAGTACTATATGAGTTTAGAGATGTCTTTCCAAAATAATTTCCAGGATTACCTATAAAAAAGAGCTTGATTTCACGATCAAACTAATACCTAGTATAGAGCCTATCTCAAAGTATCCTTATAGAATGACAACCCCAGAGCTTTGAGAATTATAGATCCGGTTAAAAGAGTTGCAAGACTTGAGACTAATTAGATCCAGTCTCTCACCATGGGGAGCACCAGTGATATTCGCTAAGCAAAAGGATGGATCTTTACGACTATGCATAGATTACATTGATGTGCACAAATCCATAGTGAAGGACAGGTATCCAATACCAAGAATCAATGACCTCTTTGATCAGATCAAGGGAGCTTCAATATTGTCTAATATTAAATATGTGATGAGGGTATCACCAACTTAGGATTAAAGAAAATGGAATTACTAAGACTTTGTTTCGAACGCGATTTGGGAATTACGATTTCATAGTGGTACCATTTGGTTTGACCAATGCTCCATCTATATTCATGATCCTCATGAATGATTTTTTATGAAATTACTTGGACCACTTTGTTCATGTCTTCTTATATGATATTCTTATCTATTCTAAGAACGAGAAGGATAACTAGGAACACTTGCGGTTCGTCTTGACTTGCTTAAGAGAATATAAATGGTATGGTAAATTGTCGAAGTGTTCCTTATTTGAAAAATGAGATTCACTACTTAGGGAATATCATCTTAGGAGAAGGGATATTAGTATACCTAGAAAAGGTCAAGGCCATAAAGGATTGGCCAATTCCGAAGAATGTGCATGAAGTGTGTCGCTTCATGGGATCAACAGGATATTACCAAAGATTTGTAGAAGGGTTCTCCATGATTGCAAAATCCATCACCATCTTGCAGTGAACAGGAATTGAAGAGGTTGCTCACAAATCCTCTAATCTTGTATGTGCCAAATATGGATAAATATGTCATGGTTTGTACGGGTGCTTCCCAGCAAAGGATGGGATTTGTTCTAATTAAAGATGGGGGGGAATAGATTATACATCTCGTAAGCTCAAACCTCATGAGGAGAAGTATGCCACACATGATCTAGAGTTGGAAGCAGTAATGTTGGCACTAAATTTATTGAGGCACTACCTTGTTGATAGGATTTTCACACTTAAAACAGATCATTAGAGCTTACATTATATTTTTACACAAAGGGATCTAAATGCTAGGCATAGGCGATGGAGTGAGTTCATGAGGGAGTAAAATTTTTGTATCTCATATATCAAAGGAAGGGATAATGTAGTAGAAAATGATTTAAAATGAAGGATGAGTATTTTCTCCTTAATTCCCTTGAAGGTGGACTTGAAAGAAAGAGCATTCGGACAATGTTTGGGGGATAGTTTGTATCTAAAGGTAACTTAAGCTATTCAGAGTGGGAAGAAGACAGATTCGAAGCATGATGGGTACTATATTGAGGAACATGGATTGCTATAGTATCAAGGGAGGATGTATGTTCCTAAGAAAGGTGACATTAGGAAAAAATTCCTGATAGAGGACCATAGAGCACATTATTGTGCACACCTAGGAGTGAAGAAGATGTATGCAGACATGAATAATATCTTCTTTTGGTTGGGTATGAGGATCGATGTAGTATATTTTATTTCAAAATACCTCGAGTGTCAGCGAGTTAAAGAAGATCATTGACACACAATCGGTCTCTTACAACCTCATTATATTCCTCTCACTATATGGGAATTCATTTCCATGGACTTTGTTGTAGGATTGGAATTCACATCTTTGAGACATAATGTTGTATTGGTGGTGGTTGAAAAATGGACGAAATACTCTTCCTTCATACTAGTAAGAGACACATATGATTGAAAAATGTGGCAAGAGTATTAATAAATGAGATTGTACATCCGCATGGAGTTTCTAAGAAAATAATTTATGATAGAGACCCCAAGTTTACCTCCATATTTTCGACAACCATACAGTTGGCTTTAGGGAGACAATTAAACTTAATATCCTCTTATCACCTCGAGATGGATGGAAAGATAGAGAGGGTAAATTAGTTGATGTAGGACATGATTAGGATGTATGTTATGGATCAACAAACACAATGCGAGAAATATCTCCATTTAGTTGAGTTTTCATACAACAATAGTCATCATAGCTCCATTGGGATGCCTCTATTTCAAGACCTATACGAGAGACAATGCAGGACACCACTCAGTTGGGATAGGTTGGATGACTTCATTTTAGTTGGTCCTCTGTTGATTGAGGATATGGAAGAGCAAGTGGTTCATATTATGCAGCGGCTTAAAGACGGACATGATAGAAAAAAGAGTTGTGCAAACACTCATATATCTGATAGGAGTTATGAAGTAAGAGATCTTGTATTTATTCACATCAGGAAAAACAAGAACGAACTTTGGTTTGGAAAAGGGACTAAGTTGTCACCTCAATTCATAGGGCCATTTGATATTCTTAAGAGAATCAGAATGGTAGCTTATCATCTTGCACTGCCACCCCACTTGCACATAGCTCATAATGTATTTTATGCTTTGGTATTAATATATTACCTACCTGATGAGACTCACAAAATTCATTGGAAGGAATTGCATGTCTCGGACGAGGGAACCTTCAAGGTTGAACCATTATGTATAATGGATCGTAGGGTTCAATAGCTCCATACTCACCACATGGACTAAGTTAAGGTCTAGTGGGACAATTATATCCTAGGATTTGCTACTTGGCAGGATGCAAAGAATCTGTGAATATTTTTCTTCACTATTTTGACCATAAATTCAGGACGTTTCCCGAAGGGTGGCTATATGTAATGTCCATATTTTGACTAGGCAGGTTTACTGTCATACATACTATACTTTATTTTTATTATTAGCGGTTGGACTTAGCTAAACTGAGTAAACTATATTTTGGCACATTAAACCTTGTTACTGGATAAATATACTTAAGGGAACTCAAGCCATATATCCCTAGTCCAAGTGGATCTAGAACAAATCAAGTACAAAATACCACCTACTTTCGTAGATCAATATAGATTCAAGTCAATCAAATAGATCACTTACCCGAGGTCTGCAAATCCTCTTCCTCTTTGTTGATCCAAGCTCTAGAACTTTTAGATCTCAAGATGAAAAACCCTGTAGAGCATATGGAAACAAGCAAATAGTATAAGAATATCTATATATGAATTGATCTCATTTAACAATTAAGGAAGAAATCTCTAAGCATCATCAAGACAACAACAATTATGGAAAGAGTTTTGTATTACTGTATTCAAGGAGATACATAGAATTACATAGATAAAGAATGTCACAACCTAGATTTAACGCTGCAACAACCCACCCTAAAATCCAAGTCAATCCTCCAAAGGATGTGACATTTCCTCCTAAAGGATGAGAGTCCGCCTCCCAAAGGATGATAGGGATCACCTAGAAATTCCACCAGCATAATAGTACCATAGTCCTTCTTCCCTTCACAATGGAGAGAGGGTTAAATTTATAAGGCTAAAGGGATAGAGGAGGTTGAATATTAAGAGGAGAGGTCTAAGGGATCCTCCCATTAGGTTAGCGAAATGAATTCCACCTCACCTAGAAGATAGGGATGATCCTCCACCTTATACACCTTTGATAAGGGCCTTTAAGCTTCGATTTTTTCCCTCTAAACACCCCTAGCATACCTTGCAATAGGAGAAAGAGCACCAAAGAGGGGCTGGCGCACCTTCCAATAGGGAAAAGAGTTTCAATGGCACACTCTGTCAATGAAAAAAGAGGGCCAGCAAGGGGTTGGCACACCTTTCCTTAGGAGGAAGAGCACCAACCTACTTAGAGAGGGTAAAAGGGGTAGGAACAACCTCAAAATCAATCCAGTTTAGATAATGGAACATTAGGGATTAGGAATAAGGTTGACACGTGGTTCAAGATGACAAGATTTTGGTGTAACATAATTCCCCCCAAAGCATGAATTTAGAGGAATGTGATAGGTGAATGCTTTGTGAAGTGAAGAAATCAAAGTCAAGGATGTTGGTTGGAAGATGTTGGAGTACAAATTACTAAAATCTCACATTACTCATAACGTGGCTAACAACCAATAAATTGCAGATCCATGGAAGTAGAGACCAACTGAACACAATCATGGCTACTAGACACAAACATAAATCCATGATGAGATGATAACAGAACCACGACCAATACAAAGTGGATCCATGTAATATGACTCAAGCAATTTCCATCGCAACTTGGGAAAGAAATTAATTGAACCCAGGGTCCTCAAGCTGAACCTGCAACGATATGAATCTAACCATGTGATTACAATGTATTGACATCGAACATGGTAGAAACCACTTGATTACCAGTCATTGATGTAAACTGTTAACAAGTGGGAGGGAGATCATAATTTTTTTCAATGATTCCCAAGGTATCTTCGTACATCCTCTCAAGTGTGAATAAATGAATTGAAGTCAAACACTTTATAGAATGTTCCAGTTATAGGTCATTAATGAAAACCTACTACTGAAAGCGAGGAAACCTGCCATTGAGACATGCATGCTTCAAGGTACTTGACTTGGTTTCTAAGTCTAATTCCTGGATGATGTGCTGAAATCAACAGGAATAGACTTGTTAGAGGAGGGCCACAATGTATCTCCCATGATTGACATAAAACACAATCATAGATGTTTGAATTGATATACAAGACTAACTCATGGAGGAGCAACATGATAGAAGGTAAAATGACTGTAGATAGTGAAGAGCAAATTTCTCTTAAACATGGGCATGGCATGACTTGGAAGCAACGACTTTGACGAGACTGATACCAATCCCCTAATGAAACTAATGGTGGGAGTAGTCTTGGACAACTCAAATGATCAAGAAGACTCAAGGAATCAACAAGACTTGAAGACAAATGGATTACCCAAGTGTTGAATGCATATGCAAATGAGTGCCATGTTCACGAGTGACTATGTACTATTTTAACTACAACAAAACACAAACTCTTCCCTTAATTTCCCCATCAAGAAGGAGGAGTACCTCTCTTTTTTTTACAAGCTCAAAGAAGTTAACAAACACTCGTTATATCTCATCAAGCGATATATCCATTCTCACATGTTTTATGAACCTAAGAAAGGATGGGTTCATTCCCAGAAAGGGTCCTTTGTCGTTTGATTTCATGAGTCTGATGAAAGAAAACTCATTTGTTGTTTCATGTTTAGAGAGTCTTAAATGACTAAGAAGACTCCAGGGTGGAATTTTTCGTAGATTTATTCCCCGAGGCCCTAAAACGTATAAAATGATTCCCATGAGAACTATTCTATTCACGTTAAAATAGAGCATTTTTTTTCATAAATAAGTCCAATCGATCCGAAAAAAGATATAAACTGCCATCGAATAGATGCTCATTCAAATAATTTTACAAGCATGAAAGCATTGAGTTCGCTTGGCGATATTTTCATGTTTAGGGAGCCTGAAAAGAGCTTAATGATGATTCCATAAAGGGTCATATTTTTCACAATCTAGTTTTAATGAGTCTGAAAAAGGAGTAAAAGTATACTCGATACCTTTTCACTAAGTGTTTAACAAGTATGTTGAAGGTATAAACGATACTTGGAACCTTTTTCATGTTTGATTTCAAAGCACAAAAAAGCGATAAAGTAATCCCATACCACTTTTCATGTTTTAACCAGAGCATGAAAAAGCAATAAATTAAGTTCAACACCATCTTATTGTTTTTAATGAGCTCAAATATCGGTTGAAAGAATGATCAAGGTATCTACTTCATTTTTTAACGAGCTTGACACAGAATATGAACTATGCTCAAAGTGTCATTTCATGGTTTAGAGAGCTCAAAAATGACAGAAAATATGCTCAGAATGACTCCCATTGATGGGTGTTTTCCCAAAATGGTGTCCATTGGTTGGTACTTTCTTCTAGTGTAACTTTAAAGTAGCTTAAATCCAACATAAAGAGGTTGAATACATGCCCCCCAAGATTCATTTCGTCTTCCTACCCTTTTCTAACTAAACTTCAGGTTATTTCTAGGAGAACGCTCCCCAGAAACAAAGGAATAAAGAGGATCAAGTGGTACAAGTAGATGAAATGAAGGTTCAAATGTTAAGTCTTAACATAGTGGAAGAATCTATTTCATTTTTTAACCAACTTGACATGAAAAGGGAACTCTGCTCAATGTGACCTGTTTCATTTTTACATAAGCTTGAAACCAAAAATAACTATGCTTATGGGGACCTATTTCAATTTTCCGCAAGATTGAAACATAAAATAACTATGTTTGAGGTCATTTGTTTCATTTTTTAATGATCTTGACATAGAATGGGAACTATGCACACAAGAATTTGTTTCATTTTTTAATGATATTGAGATAGAATGGGAACTATGCTCACATACAGTTCATAGCCAACATAATGTTCACTGGTTCGTGGGTTTCCCCTTAGATAAAAATCTAGCAACTTAACTCTTGTATGATTTCCAGAGACTGGAGACATGCCCCCAAATATTCCTCATGAGAAGAAGAAACTAAGGTTTTCAAAAGAATGAACTTTGTTATGATGTTTAGAGGGAAGAGACATGTCAGGTGAAGCGAAAGGAACCACAAGAACATGCGGGATATTCAGGGAAGTCTGATGACTAGGAGTCGTATGATGATCAGGTTTAACAAAGGAAAGCTGATCAATGGTCACAGTTTTCCCATCATGGGGAAAATACATCACTTGAAAGAGTGCAGACACGAAATATTTCATGGCATAAAAATAATCAAGTCCAAGGAGAATATTGAAATCTAAGGAATCTTGGACTACCATAACATCAACGCAGATAGTTTTCCTTCCTAAAGTGATAGACCAATGAGGAAGGATCCCTAAATGTGTAGTAGGTATTCGATTAAAATCTAGTATCTGATCGGTGGCTGGCATAAGCAGAGGAGAACCTATGGTTTTCCAAGCAGTAGAGGATAGAATGCTAATAGAAGCCCCTTCGTCAACAATGATGTTGAGTATACTCTTGGAAGTAACTCACACAAATATCTAGAAAGGAACACTCGAATGTAGATGATATTTTGTTAGACTACTCCAATGAGAGGAAATAACCTCATTACTTGGAGATGGTTTCGTTGAAAGAGACAAAATTTTCTCTTGTGTAGAACAAGATGAACAACCTACGAAAAATTAAGCGGGTTTCAATTCACTCTAAAATAAAAGAGAGGGAGAAGAAGAATAATGTGTCAAAGAGACTACTTCAATATTAACACTCTCTGACGGAGGAGTGGGGTCGGGTGGAGATGACATTGACTCAACCACTTTAACTTCACTCCCCAAAAGAAGAGTGGGATTGACCAGGGGTGAAACTAGATCAATCACTTCATGAACCAATGGGATGTTAAGGGAAAACTTACGATAACCTGTTGGAATCTATTGCTGAGGAACAATAATATCTTCCAACAACTTAGAAGCTTCATCCATGAGAGGAAAAAGTTAAGTAAGGTGCATTTCCTTACATAGAAAGAAAGGATGTCTGACCTTTCCTTTCCAACTATTAACCACAAATTACCTAGTTGATGGGGTATCAACAATATGATGACCAAAAACTAATGATATCGGATGTTGGGAAGCCTCACACCACACTTCTACATCCCGGGATAGACCATGAAAATCTTTCTGAAGATGACCACCCTTGCAAAGTATACAAGGGAACTTAGGCTTATGAGGTGTTCTTATGGGAAATTCAACACTCTCAGCACTACGATCAATGGTTGATGGGTTTCCAACATAATGATGAGAGGTTGGAGCTATGACCATCTTCTTAGTTTTCTTCTCCTTAGCTTTACTTTTCGTCTTCTTCTTACCTCCCTGTTTACTAGCATCGGAGTTTTCACCAGGTGAAGAAGAAGAAAGGGAACTTTATTAAACAATGAAGGAAGAAGGAGAAAGTTTAATATGAGGTTGATTCTCATGCGGTGAAGGACCGTGATCTGACACAAAAGGCTCATTTACTATAACAGGATTGGAGAATGACCATACCGATAATCCTATGGTCAATCCAGGAAGACTCAAAGTGGCCATGAAAGGAGGACGAACAAATCCATAAGGGGGGGAAACAAATACATACCTTGAAAATGGGTCTCTCGACTAGTGGTCCCATGAAAGTATCCCATATATAAACACTCTAATACTCTATGAAGTACCACATAAACCAAACACTACTCAATACTAAAGGAAACAAGAAAACTGTGTGAGTAGGAATGGATCAAAATTAAGGATACTCACAGGATTATCGAAACTTCACAACTCTCTATATATCGCAGGGTCCAACAGTAAAATGAGAAAAGGATGATTGGGACCGTACCATTTCCTGAATACATGGAAAAAATGTGTGTAGTAATCTCCCCGAGTGTTGTTCTCGGTGTATTGTGATGCCAAGATGACCAAATGGTTAACTTAGTTGGTCACATGAATCCTAACAAGGTATCCTAATATACACTAGGTACGGGGGAGCTCAACTTTGTAGTGGTGTTGTCTAATGCACAACCGCATGACAGGAGACTTCCTATATACTACCGATTACATGGATTAATTTTCTACATACCCAAAGGTACGTGAAAATCCATTCTATATATCGATTGGTATGTGGAAGAACTCCAAGCCTCGGGATGCAGCACCGACAAACAATGACAATTTCCATGCTTAAAGACATCGAAACACCTCTCTAACTTACACAAAGTTACTAAATGATTTTAATCCTAAGCTAGTGTTAATTTTATCTTATGCAGTTATGTGAATGCATGAGGTGTAGACAAGAAATGTAAAAAGAATGCAAACTCTAGATACATGACGATGCACATTTCTCGTTCGATGAACACTACCTAAGGTAGGGAAAGAGTTTTCTTTTCAAAGAAACATGAACCTGAATAGTATGGAAAATAAAAATTTCTTCCTAGAGTGCAAAAATTCTAACTTTCTGCAATAATTGTCTAAAAAGAGCAAATGAAATCAAAGATGCAACAAATATCAACAATGTATAAAACAAAGTAGGGAAGCACCTCAAAATTTTCAAATGCATGTATCAAAATAAAACTTGATAACTAAACTCTTTTTAGATATACAAACATAAAAAGAGAGAATGTATACAGTACTCCAATCATTCAACAAACCAAACGAAAAAATGGCAAGCATCCAAACAACTCCAAAACACTCAAGGATTGCTCCAAATCAACCAAAATGAAACCAAAACTCAATGATTGAGGGTGGAGGAAGGGTTTGGATATCGGATCTAAATATTTGAAAAGATCTAAAAATATTTCGTAATGTGATCAGGGATGGAAAGACTGAACCTCTTTGTGGGGAATTGAAATTTCCCTCCACAAACAAGTCTCTTACTTGACTACTAAAACATCCATAATCAACAAAATAAACTCCAAACATTTACAATGATGGTTCTAGGGGGTGTATGACTACAATATGCAGCCTACAAACCAAATTCCACCAAACCAAAAGCCAAAAAAAGGAAATCCAAGCTAATCTCTGCGTTTTGAAGGGTTGGTGCACCTTCCTACACTACACCAGAGTGCCAAAGAGGGGCTGGTGCACATAGTACATAGGGAAACACTACCAATGACGCACTTACTCTTAAGGGAAAGAGTGTCAGCATGACAGGAGCGATCTGTATGCACTAACTAGGTGCGCCAAAGACCCAGAGAGACTAGATGTCCTAAGTGAGAAGGGCTAGAAGTTTAGGACTACAACCAAAAGAAGTCAAGGAGGTCCAAGAAACTTTCTAAGTACAAAATACAAACATAGAAGGGTCTCTAGAGGCTATAAAAATTATTGATGAAGAGACATGAAATCAAAGACAAAATAAATCATATCTATGTTATTCCCTAGTATGGTAGCTAAATTTGTTACTAGATAAATCGACTCAAGCATACTGAAGCCATATCTTCCTAGTCCAAGTGGATCTACAACAAATCAAGTACATAATACAACCTACTTTCCTAGATCAAAAGAGATTCAAGTCAATCAGATAGATCACTTACCCAGGTTTGCAAATCCTCTTCCTCTTTGTTGATCCAAGTTTTGGGACTTTCAGATCTAAAGCTGCAAAACCCTGTAGAGCATATGCAAACAAGAAAATAGTACAAACATATCTAGATATGAATTGATCTAATCTAAGAGTTAAGGATGAAATATCTAAACATCATCAACAAAAAAATATTTATGCAAATATTTTTGTATTATTCTAATTGAGGAGATACATAGAATTATATAGAGAAAGAATGTCCTAACCTAGCATTAACGCTCCAACCTTCCATCGAACAATCCAATCCAAGCCTCCAAGGATGATACTTTTCCTCCCAAAGGATGATATTCCACCTCCCAAAGGATGATAGGGATCACCTAGAAATTCCACTAGCATAAGAGTACCATAGTCCTTCTTCCCTTCATAATGGACAGAGGGTTCAATTTATAAGGATAAAGGGATAGAGGAGGTTGAATATTAAGAGGAGAGGTCTAAGGGATCCTCCCATTAGGTTAGGGAATTGAACTCCACATCACCTAGATGCTAGGGATGATCCTTTACATCATCTACCTTTGAGAAGGGCCTCGAAGGTTTGATTTTTTCCCTCTAAACATGCTTAGCACACCTTGCAGTAGGAGACAGAGCGCTAGAGAGGGGTTGGTGTACCTTTCGAGAGGGGAAAGTGTGCCGGTGGAACGCCCCATGAATGCAAAAAGAGTGCCAGCAAGGGGATGACGCACCTTTCCTTATGAGGAAGAGATACATCCTACTTAGAGAGGGTAAAAGGGGTAGGAGCAACCTCAAAATCAATCTATTTTAGCTAAGGTAACTTTAGGGATTATGCACAAGGTTTACACATGGCGCAAGATGACATGATTTCGGTATAACAGACCTAATTATATGTTACTAATATACTGATGATGTTACTATGATTATTCTCATACTATGAGTATGATGTGATCATGTTTCCATTCTTATGAAATTTTACTATGATTCTGTAATTATGATGTCATAGTTATCATGCGATTCCATTCTTTAATAATGACATTGGATGTTTTCTTATCATCCTTGATGAAATATGATATCTATGATGCAATACGTGGATACCAAACCGTCATGTGATTTATTTAATGATTTTATGTGCTGAAATGAAAGGATGTTGATGATATGGATCAACAAATGATCAAATAGATATATTTGTTAGAAATGTATGGTTTCAAAATACTAATCAACATGACACAGGGGCTATGAGATAGATGAATACTTGATATGATATAAGGAATAAGTGCATGTTAAGCAATAAATATTAGCAATCGACAAGATAATACAATGACACAAACCAATAATCTCAATAACAACATAGTGTTACTTTGAAAGTGTATAGACCAAGTATGTTGAGAGGGATGGAGGTATTTCCACCCTATGGTTCTTATGATACCTAACGTTATGGGAGGGTTATGATGAGTCACACTCCCCTAGAATTGCGATGATGACAATCCTATGCATTCTAGGAGGGGTTGGGTCTACTATTTATTCGACACTAATGCTCTTAGTTACTATATAGGTGCAGGTCAGTGAAGATGACACCACATATTTACTGGTAGAGGAAGGATAGGGAGGATGTTAAAGTAGGATATGTTGGGAAGATGTGTTAGCCAGTATTGTGGGGAATAGGGGGTTCTATGGAAATATGTAGTGTTAGTATGTATCCCTCCGCTAAACGTAACTGATTAGTTGATTACTGTAAATCTAAGTATAACGATGTTGAATCTTGATTATTTAAACCATTAGATAACTTATATTGATAAATTGATTATGGTATAGTATCTAAGACTATTACGTCTACATTGTTATTGTTAATTAGATGACATGCATATGCAAGATATGCTTTATTATAGTACATATGTCATTTGTGCATGCACTGGACACACATGTAGACTTGCATATATACACTAGTATCATTATACAATTGCTCACAAGGTTAAATAATTGTGTAAGTTGTTACAAAATAGTAAGTTATTAGACATTGAAAATCGAAGTTAAGGTTTGTATGGTATGTATTAAACTAGTCAATTCAATGAAGATCTTTGGCATGATATACAACCATCCGAAGAGGAAGATATACATGCTCAATCTATTCCATTTGAATATGATGATGTTTCTATTGATGTTTCAAATTCAGAGTCCAAAGATGAGGACTAAGAGGAACTAGATATTGATACTCAGAATGAAGATCAAGGAGGTCCAAATACAGATCCAAATCCTTCTCCCAATACAAGGCCTAAATGGGGTCAAAAACTCATTGAAGCTACTGGGAAAAAAATTAGGGATCCATCTGATAGAAGGAGAACCATATTTCAATTCCAGGATGAGAACCTTGCACTTTTTCATACATATCCACTTCTCCCAGAGAGGTACTACATGATGCTGGGATATGATCCACAATACTAGAAAGAGGATTGACATGATCCAAGGTGGAAGGAATCCATGGATTATGAATACGATTCACTACAGAGCAACAAGACACAAGATCTTGTCTCTTTACCTTCAGGGAGAAAGCTTGTCCAGTGAAAATGGATCTACAAAACCAAATTAGCATCAGATGGATCTACCACCAAGTACAAGGATCAGTTAGTTGCAAAGGGATATTCACAAGTTAATGGGTTGGAATACAATGAAACATTCACTCCTTTTACAAGAATGGATTTTGTAGTAGGGCTTTCACCCTTGCTGTAGGCAGGAACGACTCCCTTTCATCTATAGGACGGAAGGGTAGGGTTCCTATGAGAATGAAAGAACAAAAAGAAAATAGATTGAAACAGACAGAAAATGAAAGGAAAAATCCCTACACACAAGGTTAGGGATAAGCTCCACAGCCCTGCAACAAACTGTTAGAGAGCAAAAGAACCTACAAGCAATCAATGGAAACCTGCAACAAAATATTAAACAACAAACCTGCAAACAAGTAATGTTAGAAAATTACAATCTACCAAACAAAAACATGAAAATACAAGTATACCTTCTCTTGTTAGAATGGGCTACCATGCCCTAGCTTGGGAGAGCACCTCTCTTAGGAATGGGGAGCTATGGCTCAATGGAGGAATGGAGGAGAGGGAGGGTGAAGGAGTGAGGAGGGCTTGAGAAGCAAATGGTCTGAAGGCACTCACACATGCATCATAACGATAGGGAGTGAAGGAGTGATTTGAGAGTGACCCCCACCCCTCTATTTATATTTTTTCTTGGGATTTTTAGGGTTTTAAGCCCCTGGTTATGGCTTTAGCCCCTTTCTCCCAATCCTTAGCTCCTTTGGGGGTTTTAAGCTCCTTTGAGGGGTTTTAGCCCCTTTTTGGAGGTTTTAGCCCCTATGGGAGCTAGTTTGGCTCTTTTTAGGGGTTTTTAAGCCCCTTTTCATATTTTTAAGCCTTTTTGAGGGTGTGGGGGTCAAATGAGGGTCGTGCATGGATTTCCTTGGGTGGTGTAGGTCATGTAGATCTTAGTGAGGGGTTTTTTGGGTTAACAGACTCCATAAGACTAGTTTTGGCCATTGTAGCTTCGAAGAAATGGGAGGTACATCAAATGGATGTGAAGAGTGCCTTCCTCCATGGTGACTTGGAAGAAGAGATATACATGACACAACCTAAGGGGTTCACTAAATATTCCTCCTTATGATGAAGACTAAGGGAATCTCTGTATGGGCTCAAGCAATCCCCAAGGACATGGTATGACAAGATGGATGCCTTCATACTGTCACGAAAGTTTGACAGGTGCAAGTTTGACTGGAATGTCTACATGCAACCGAAGGGAGGTTGCTTACTATTGAATGTTTTGTATGTGGATGACTTGCTCATTACTAGTGGTTCAACTACTGGACTGAGGGACATCGAGTTAGCTTTGAGCAAGGCCTTATCCATGACAGATCTAGGGTTGATAAGGCAGTTTATTGGCCTTTAAGTGAATAAAAAAGCTTCAGGGATCATGATTACTCAGTCCATATACGTAGGTAATTTTCTCAAGAGGTTCCATATGGCTGATTGCAAAGAAACGTATTTCCCCTTCCTATCTGGCATCAGATTGGAAGAAGGTGATTCTACACCCCTATTTGATAACACTCTCTACAGATAGTTGATTGGTATCTTATTGTACCTTACTCATTCGAGACCAGACTTGTCAAATGTTGTGATTTTTGTTTCTAGGTTCATGCAATTCAAATCAAATAATGTTTTGAAGCATTTGACCAATTCTTGAATTGCATCTAGGTCAATAAGGTCACAAACAAGCAAGGTTGGTGTGCTAGAAAGAGACTACGGTGTGAAAATTGAAGCTCAAATTTTCAACATACTTTAAAACAACACTCATTAGAAAAATTAAATTTGATCTTCAAGATACAATTTCTTTGGAATGTTGCGCTTGGCGATATGAAAAGATCCATGCCTTGGTATTGTGAAGCTATAACTAGCATAAGGGAATTGCATTTTTTTGAAATTAAAGACATGGGTGACATATTTACCATTGAGACGAGAAAGTACACATGCTTTTGTGGATTTTGCATTGATGTAAAGGGTTGTGCATTTGTTCAATGTGAAAACAATGGAAATATGTCCCTCTAAATCCCATGCTAAAGAGGTACATGATTTGATTAATGGGTTCATTATAGATTAATCAATATATTGAATTAATTATATTGATTAATATATTGAATTGTGGCATTGGAGGTGATGTATTTGTTGGTATTGCGGCACATGGAACTATAGAGAATGTGGCCTACTATTTCATGCGATGAGCTCAAATTAAAAAGAAGTTGGTGTGACCATATCAAGATGGAAGTTTCACATACCATATTGATGACATGGTTGTGATGGGTCACTTTTTGAAAAGTGAAAATATACAATGATTATATTATCTATATGGATTTTATCCCCAAATATATAACTTTCAGCAAGTTCATTTGGTGATAGCAGTTTGGATACAACTCATGTAAATTAAAGTAAAGAGAGTTGAACTAAGGAGATGGAAGATGGTCGAAGCTGACCATAAACGTATTATGGAGACATGCATTCCTATAAACCATTGAATATACAAATAAATTGTAGGCCATTTTTTAGGTTGATCTTGTTGGTGCACTAACTTATTTTTCCCTAACCATATATCCTAATATAATCCTCACATTATTTTTATATAAATAAACAACTTAAATTTCTTGTTGTTACTATTATATTTATTATCGTGTAATTATTTATCTATAAATGTTTAATTTGAATGAATAAATTACTTAAATTTATCCTTACATAAATTGATTTTGATCCTTGTTGACATAGAGTCTTATAAGATAAAAACAAATAGGCTCAAGTCAAAATTGGGTGATTGTATATCTAAGGAACAATTTGGGTTTCTTAGCCACAGATAAATTATATATGCCATAGGCATATCCCACGAAAGTATTGATACAATCAAGGTGAAAAAAGAAATACTTAATTCTTAAGATGAATTTGGTAAAGGCATATGACTAAGTGAATTGGAATTTCCCAAGGCTAGTGTTTTTGCAAATCAATGGGTGGGGTAACCTCAACAAACTTTGCTTTCCTAATCAATGGTTCTCCTACCAATTTTTTTTCAAATCCATAGGGGGAAGAGGCATTACAAAGTTTAAAATCTCTAAGTGTTGGTCTTTAATAAAGTTTGAGGAAAGCTTGCAATTGTGGGTTTCTTCAACTTATGCTTTTAAAGAACTACCCTTAGTGGTATCATGGGTTATATGGAAGCATATAAATTCAATTATTTTCGATAATGCTCATAAGAATGTCATCCGAGTTAGTTCAAGTGTCGATGGATTTTTCAAAGAAGTTCATAAACATGAGCAAGATAGTTTTAGGATTCTTCTAGTCCCTCTATTTTCATAAACTCTTATACTGGTATTATATGACGGTGCTTGTTAGTAGAACAAATGTGGGACATGAATGGTATTAAAGTGTAGAGGCAATCATTACTTTCAATTATGGATTGGATGTGGATATGGTTCCAACAAAAGAGATGAACTCTTGGCTCTTTGGGGTTTACATTTTTTTCTTTCTCTAAAGGTTTTATTGCTATATAGGTTGCAAGTGACTCCAAAGTGATCATTGATTCGTCATTGGGGAAATCAAGTCTTTTGGAGGCTCTATTAGCTCATTGGATTGAAATACTTTGGGAACTTAAAGTATTAAAGTTTCATCATATCACCTTCAAGCATATATTTCATTAAGTCAATGCAGTAGTTGATTGCTTGTCCAAGAAAGTTATTGGAAATGTGGAGGGGGTTCTTCGTTTTGAAGAATTTAAAGGCCAACGTCTAAAGTCTAAGGGTTACCTTCAAGCTTACTATAATTATTTAAAGTCATATTTCATAAGAATCATATGGAATAATATATACATATACATACATATGAATTCATCTTATTGGAAACTAAGCATAAGAAATTGCATTCCCTTGACTTCGTTACTCCCCACAACTAAACATAATATATACATGTGTGTCTGTGTGGTGGGGGTGGGGGTTTGTATGAGAATGGGAAATCACACTATCTTCGAGAGTCATATATGCATATGTCTTAGTCTGTGATATTTGAAATAGATCAAGCGATTGTTGTAACTTATGTAAAGGCTTGAGAATTCAAACAATTATATCTAATGCTAGTTATGGGTAGATAGTCCCACTCAAAACTTATGCTTTTATAGAAATACCCTCAGTGGTATCATGGGTTAAATGGAAGCATAGAAATTCAATTATATTCTATAGTGCTCATAAGAATGACATCCGAGTTAGTTCAAGTGTCGATGGATTTTTCAAAGAAGTTCATAAACATGAGCAAGACAATTTTAGGATTCTTCTAGTTCCTCTATTTTCATAAATTATTATAGTGGGATTATTTGATGGTGCTTATTAGTATAACAAATGTGGGACATGAATGGTATTGAAGTGTAGAGGAAATCATTACTTTCAGTTATGGATTGGGTGTGGAGATGGTTCCAACACAAGAGATGAACTCTTGGCTCTTTGGGGTCTACATTTTTTTCTTTCTCTAAATGTTTTATTGCTAGACAGGTGCAAGTGACTCCAGAGTGATCATTGACTAATCATTGGGGAAATCATGGGGAAATCAAGTCTCTAGGAGGCTCTTTTAGCACATTGGATTGAAATACTTCAGGAACTTAAAGGATTATATTTCCATCATATCACCTTCAAGCATATCTTTCATCAATTCAATGTAGTAGTTAATTACCTGTCCAAGAAAGTTATTGGAAATGTGGAAGGGGTTCTTCGTTTTGAAGAATTTAAAGGCCAATGTTTGAAGTCCAAGGGATCCCTTCCATCTTATTAGAATTATTTAAAGTCATATGTCATAAGAACCATATGGAAGACTATATACGTATACATACATATGCATTCATCTTATTGGAAACTAAGCATAAGAAATTGCACTCCCTTGACTCTGTTACTCCCCACAACTAAACACAATATATACATGTGTGTCTGTGTGGTGGGGGTGGGGATTTGTATGAGAAATGGAAATCACACTAGCTTGGAGAGTCATAGATACATATGTCTTAGTATGTGATATTTTCAATAGATCAAGTGATTGTTATAGCTTATGTAAAGGCTTGATCATTCAAACAATTATATGTAATGCTAGTTGTGGGGATATAGTCCCACTCAAAACTTTAGGGGAACCCAATTGCTTGCATATTGCTTATTTATGGTACAAGAAACACCCAAAAATTGATGTTGATGTCTTCCTAAGCTTGGTATAATGCATACAAAGCAATGTCTTGATGTATCAAAGGCCACGCACACTACTATGCAATTTCTATTAAATGGAAATGATGAAGCAAGAAACAACCCAATCACACATCACATTTAACCACATAGATTACCCTAGACACCCAAATGGGAAAACCAACAAAGGTGGATTTTGTTTATACTCATGAAAAATTACAATAGTAAACCTATACAATCTCAATTGGAGATTATGTGTGTTCTTACTCATGAGTGTATTTTTGCAAATGGGTTTTGTCTCAAAGACAATAGTTGCTCCTAGTAGACATGCATTAAATCCTTTTCATCATCTCATCTTTAATTACCTTGTTGGATTCCTAGACCTTATTATTCTATTATTGTGTCATTTTTCCCAAACATAGTTTTTGTTGTTGTTGTTGTTGTTGCATACTTCATTTTTTCTCATTTCTCTTTGGTTGTTGTTTTCATCCTTAAAGACATCCTCTATTATAATGTTGCTTTAAAATTTCAATAGTCAAATGATTTTTTTTTATGTTTTATCTTCCTATAACCATTGATTTAAAACAAAAATTATTTGTTTTATGTTTTATCTTCCTATGACTATGATTAAGAAAAAATCAAGTTATATCCATTTCACAAAAGTTGAGGAAAAAATTATTGGTTTTTAAGATTTTTAAGTATAATCAAATTTCTTTCTCATCTTTATTTTTACACCTAGTTTATCTTTACTTTTTTCCTCAGAAAAATTCGTAATTTTATTGCATCAAAGCACAAAATTACATTCGTAGATGTAATGAGGCAAAAAAACCCCCATACATTGTCAAT
Source organism: Pseudotsuga menziesii (assembly GCA_001517045.1). Lineage (NCBI taxonomy): Eukaryota > Viridiplantae > Streptophyta > Pinopsida > Pinales > Pinaceae > Pseudotsuga > Pseudotsuga menziesii. The sequence goes on along the minus strand of LPNX011031197.1, from coordinate 20,307 downwards.
GCAAAACATAAAGTATCATCCATGTCAAAATAGCTAGAAGAAACCCAAAAAATGTCGCTCACTATATCCAAAATTTAAAAAAAAAGAAAACTGAAAACTGCCCTAGAGAAGCAGATCCAGATCAACGAAAGATGTGCCCGCAGTACCAACCTCCGGAAGAGTCATCGACAGCATGGACACAAACCACCCATGAGCGCCGACCACCGCCACAAAAACTAAAAAGATGTTGTCGTCAATGACCAAGCAAGGCCCCGGAGAAATCATCACCGCAAGAACGGTCGCCACAATAGGTAGCAACACCCAAAGCAGACATTAGAAAAACTAGAGCCCATAGAAAACAAATGACACTTGGGAAGGGCACGATCGCAACACGCCAAACAGTCCATCCACCACCGCCACAAATTAGCCAACAACAAAGTCCAAACCGCCTCTAAAGATCGTCGCCATTGCCGCAAGAATGGGTCGTCGTGCAAGAGCTCTGTGGAAAAGCAAACCAGCTGAGCCCGCCACGAAACCCACCCAATGCTCCCGCAGAGAAGGATAAGACGGCTGGGAGAAACCCTAGCCATCTCGAGAGGGAAAACCAGAAAACGACTCTCAAAACCTAAATTGCAGAACGCCCTTCGTTCGCTGATTCCTAATTTATCCTTACTTGTAAAGAAATGTTTTTATATTTGTAAAGATCTTTTCAAAATGTGTCAAAAACCTTTCATTTATCTAGATGATTTTTACTTTTTACTTTTTTTCAATATTGTTTTATTATGTTTTCAAAATTTTAAACACATTTTAATTTTTAATTAATTTTTTAAATCAATAATATTTTCTCAAATATTAATTTTTATTAATTTTATTGATTTCCTTAATAACTCATCCAAATTTTAATTTGATAACACTAGTTCTACCACTAAATTATGTAATTATTTTATAAAATATTTATTCCACACAATCTCGTTGACATAGTTTAGTGGGCTTGTAATTGTCTTGTCTCTTGAGACAAGTTTATTTTTACAAAGGTGAAAGTAGACCTAAAAGTTTTCGGAGGAGCATCTTAAGGTGACGATGGCGACCCATTTTTTGTTTTTATATTTATGTCGAAAGTCAAGCTTTCCTTCTCAAGTGTGGTATTGGGGTGGTCCTCTTTATCAACTTGTCTCATTACTTCTATAATATTTTCCCACATTTATAGGGAGTTTCATAATTAAGCGGATCTTTATTTAAATAAGCTCTCGAAATGAATATGAGAATGTGGAACATGAAGCTAGGACTTTTCACTTCTATATTAATTTTAGATAGTCATTTGGAAATGGTTTTATATGGTGTGTAATGCTAGTTTTCTTTAGTATGTAATGCTTTGTAAGATAGTGTTGATGGTAAATATCTTTTTAAACTATAAACTAAGATAGTTTCAGTGATTTTTAGTCTCTAAAATATATATTTCACATTGTTTAAAATTGGTTGGAGAGGCAAGCACCGGGGTGAGGGGTTATGTTTTTTTTTTATCACGGAGAGGTTTCAAATTTTGTGTGTGGTTTAGGAATAAGCACCAACAATCAAGCACAAGGATACACTCTATACATAGGATTGAAAGAATCTATAAATTTAGGAATTCGATCGCTAGTGGTGATTGGAGACTCTCTCCTCATCATTTCCCATTCTAGACGTTACCAAGAGATTATGGATCAAATAGCCTTCATAAGCACATTCTTGGTATTCTTCTTCAAATTTCGAATGCTCATTTCTATCACGTTTGGAGAGAACACAATGCTATTGCAAATAAACGCGCTAATGAAGCCTCGTAATTGCCTTGTGGGGGTTTAAAGAAAAATGGGGGCCAAACTATATCTTTTTGGATCCCCTAGTCTTTTTGTATTTGGAATGACCCTTTTTATTCAATTTTCGAGTCCCATAAAGCATTAACTTCTCTAATTGATGTTAGTTTGAAAGTATGGTTTATTTAATGCATTTGGACAAGTTGAGATATGTTGTTTTTTCAGGTTTCTGAACCTTCTTGGGCACACTTCGTTAGTAAATTGGGGAGTTTTCCCTGGGTGTTTGAAGGCAGTTAGTATTTGAAGGTTTTTTGTGCTAAAAAGTATCAGTTTTGACACAGAGAGTTACAATGGTTCTTGTTGGTCTGTTCATCACAATGGAGGTAGTAGGCCTTGTGTGGATTTCATCTAAATGTCATGGTGTTGTGGAACTTAGAAAATATTCATGCCTTCTCCTATGATCAATGAGACAAGCTTCCTAGACTAGCAATTGTTATCAATGAGGACTCTCAATTTCACTTAATTTATTGTTTGAATCATATGGGTTCTACTCTTTCCTTTGTGTGCAAGGTGTGGGATACTAGGATTTGGGAGGACACAATAGATTCTAATTTAGCTATGGGTCATCTATTTTCTAGATGGGATGAGTACAGTTTCCTCTTACCTTTGGATTTCTCTAGTGATAGGGAAGAAGCATCCATTTTGTTCTGTTGTTGGGTTGGTATAAATCTTGTTCTTTTAGGGACGATTCAAGATAGGCTCGAGCATCTCAGCAGTGGCTTCCACACTTTAAAGTCTTTGCTTGGCAATTTTAGGGGTTGATTTTGTAAGGAATTGATATTCTTGGTTAGACTGGTATAAATCTTGTTATTTCAGGGGTGATTTGTGTATGGATGGAGTTTTTGTAAATCTTGGTGGTGGTTTCTACATTTTGAAGTTTATGTTTGGTAACTCTAATGGTAGAATTTGTAATGGAATTGAAAGTCTTGAACGGATTTGGGACTTCATTACTATTATGGATATTGATAAGAAGATTGAGGATCTCATGGGGAGAACTAGTGAAGCCCAATATAGTATCTATGGCATCCGTCGTCAATTGAGGTGTTTGAAGGACCAAACTGAAGAATTAATAACTGCTATTCATCAGTTAATTGCTCATGTACCTATTTTGGATGGTCGTTTGGATAAAATTGAAGAAACCTCTCAATAAATTTCAAGTTTCACTTCCAAGATGGATTCCCAACTTGTTGACGTTGAAGGGGTTGTTTGTGCTTATAATGAGCAAGTTAAAGCGATTTTGAAGAATGTTACCAAGCATGAGGATCTTATTACAAGGAAATAATATATAAGATTGATGAAAAATCAAATGATAAACTTGTTGATGGGCTCTCTACTCTAGTCGATTCAAATTATCTCAAGTTCAAAGGAGAGAGATGGAAACATAGAGGATAGTCATGAAAATTAGACCGTGGAGAATGAGGAAATAAATTAAGATTCTAGTGACTCCAAATATGAGGAAGTTGAGGAAACTATGGATGAGGATCGTGATTATGATGATGTCAGTCATGAAGAAGATGCAAAAGGTGAATATGTTGAGCATAATTCAAAAAATGAAGAAGAAGATCCTTATGATGTCCAGGTTTTGGATAATGACACTAGTATTTAGCATTTCTTCATGAAATTTTTAATAGGCTACTTGTTGGACAATTTGTAAGAATGTATAGCAACATAGGGAATTTTTTGTGTCATAAGGTTGCTCCCTCTTGGATGACTGTAATGAATATATTTTCTTTTCATTATATTACTCTAGAACCTATTAATTGTATTTGAGTAATTTTGTACTGTTCTGTCGAATTTATTCATTCTTTTATAAATACAAATTAATTGTTTTTGTAAAAAAATATGACTAAAATTCGTTGTTAGATTACAAACAATGCGAGAGTCAACCTCATGGACAATGTAAGAGTCAAGCTTAGTGGTGATGGAGAAAAGGGGATACCATACTACCTCTAAGTGACTAAGTGCTCAAATATAAGGCGAATTTATAGCCCAAGACCCAAAGGCATTTGACAACACTAGAGGTTTTGACAACTATTTTATGATAAGTTTTGCGACTTTGAAAAAGTAGTCAAAATCAATCTTATGTAAACTTATGCTTTATGTAAATAATTTAGACAAATTACCAATTTTCTCTATGTAATTAATATTTAACATTTAAGATTATATCTACTTTCTTAATTAACATGTTAATATAAACCATATTTTAATCAATATAAATAATAAAATTTTCAAATACTTTATGTAAATAATTTAAATAAATTACCTATTTTATTTATTTAAAATATTTAACATTTGATTATAACTACTTTCTTAATTAACAAGTTAATAATAATTAATAATCTATTTTTAAGTCATTGTCAAGCTAGACACAAATTTGGTGTATGAGACCCCCTTATTTGTGGGACAAGGGACCCTCCTCTAGGCAAAGATTTAACTGCTAAAGTCTAAGAGGTGTACATACACTACCCCCTCTCCCCCTCTGGATTTGAACCCTTAACCTCCTAAGAAGAAACACATACTCTTACAAATAATAAAATTAATAAATTTTTATAACACATTTATAATACATATATAATAACTTCATTTTAATTTTGAATGTAATAAATTTAAATTATATGATGATAAAAAGATGTGAAGAAAATAAATTTATAATTAAAAAATACAAATAAAATATTTTATTAATATTATAGTTTTCACAAATATTTATATTTAATTTTTAATCTAATTTAAATAAAAATAAAAACTAATTGTTTGAATGTAAGATATAAATGTTAACCTGTTTTTTTCCAAAGAAAAAATTCGTAAATATTTTATTCACATTCAGCAAATGGCCCTCAAGGTCCATTATACAAAAAACCAACTATGAAGTTGTCATTACATACAGATACTTGCCTCTGGAAGAGCACAATAACCATTATGATATCATAATGTTTTCCAATACTTTTCAGCAGAAAATAAATCATATGTGAACAGCCATGTAGCAAAAATAAGTCTGATCATAGCAGACTTTTTTCATCATTCCTGATCACTCAGGTCAGATAAACTGTGAATCGAAGGTGATCACAAGCAAAAAAACAGACCAAAGCAAAACTAGCTGGTTGATGTAGTCTCAAAATGTATGAAAAAATCAAAAGCTGAACAAAAATCAGCAACTAATAAAAATGGCCATTCCCAGGCCATCCAATGAAGAAAGTTCATATCCATATCCATTTCAGCGCCAAAATAGAAAGGCCAAATCAGCCCGCATGTTATGCTCTTAGTATGTTTGCTTGAAATCACCAGTAGCAATATGAAGCATATTAATTTCAGCCAGAGCATCATATATCAAGGGTGGAACCAAAATCAGGAAGATAATCCAGAATTGCCCAAGCATAAAGGTCGCCAAAAATAACCAGCAAAGTAATCATAAGAGTCTGGCATATAAACACAAAATGCATGTAACCATCATCAAGAAACAGTCATGCAAATTAGACAGCTCACAGAACATATTAGAAAACTTGAAAAGTTTCCACATTTTCTGCCCCTCTCTGTTCACATGTCCACCAAAATCCTTCAAGAATGCTGCCACCTACTTTCACCAAAGTATCTGCTTTGAAGTTTCGTTCCCTATAAATGTGTTTGAAAGACACATAATCAAGACTGTCAGCTAAACAGTGAACATCTTGAAGAATCATGGCTAGTTCAATATTTAATAATTGGTACTTACCAGATGCCCAATTGATAACTAACTGGGAATCCCCCAAAACTTGAATTTTATCCAAATTATGCTTCCAAGTCAGCCTAAGGAGAAGTTTAAGTGCACATAATTCTGCATAATTATTAGTACCCAAGCCTAAACCTGCTTTGAAAGAAACATAATGACTATCAGATATGAACAAAATACCTCCATCCCCACAAATCATTGGGTCCCCAGCTGCAGATCCATCAAAGTAACCCCATGCATAAGTTTTATCAATTTCTTCCACAAAGATTGATCTGATAGAGACCACAGATAAGGACTATGGTAAATTCTTCAACAAACCTGTTGACGGGCATATGTGACTATGCATGTAACGGGGGGAAAAAACCCAGACCGAGATCCTTAAAGCAGGCTCCAAGTTGTTTGGGATGGTTGTTCCCGACAGGTTTAAAGGCTCTGTTATCCTGCAAGTCTATAAATAAAAATAAAGCTACTGTTTTGTTTAATTAAATCTACAAAATACCTACGAATGTACAAATTAA
>LPNX011031172.1:162205-266006 GCA_001517045.1 Pseudotsuga menziesii | reverse complement strand
ATGTCATCATCACGTTTTTTCAGGTATTTCTTGTTTTTGGGGTAGCGAGGTCCGTCAAAAGTATGCAGTGTGGGTACTTGTTGGATGCAGAATCAAATTCCACATCCAACGAGCTCTCCTGATCGAAATTTGAGTAAAAACACAATGAGATATGTTGAAAATACAAACAAAAAAAGTAGTTTTTTTTAATGACAAATATGTCAATTCAACCATTATGGTTGACTTATTTTATTGAAATTCTATTGGTTCTTGAATTCCAACTCACAAAAACTTATTTTGGCACGTTTTCTTATAAGGCCCATTTTAGACCCCAAATTTCCTCTAATGCTCCACGCAATCTTTAAAGATGGTGGGCCAGAAATACCCGGCACGTAATATCTTCTGGGCCATTGCTAACCCAGATAAATGACCCCCACACGCTCCGCTATGGGAATCATTTAGGACAATCTTTGCTTCCTCATGAGTAAGGTAGCGACGCAAGACGGAATCTACCCCTCGTCGATATAATGTATCTCCTATAATGAGGTAGTTTTTAGCATGAAGGTGTAACTTGCGTCGGTCTTCCCTAGAGTAAGCGGTAGGATACTTCAAAGTCTGGAGATATATAAGAATATCTCCATACCAAGGATCAGAGGTGGATATAAGGAATATGTGCTCATCTGGGAATGAGTCATCCTGAACCACTACATCTTCTTCCATAGGGAATTCTGCTATAAGCTCGGCAAAAACTAAGGACTTTTTGGATTTAGCGGATTGGAAAACCAAGTCAAACTCTTGGAGAATGACTATCCACTTATTGAATTTTCCCCCAACAATCCGTCGCGATAAAATGTATTGGAAAGGGTTTACATCCGCCACTACAGTAGTGGTCCTCAGTAAGATGTAGTGTCATAACCTCTGTACAGCATAAACAGCCGCTAAGGCTAACTTATCGACGTGGGAATACTTAAGCTCAGGTCCAACCAGAGCACGGATAAGATAATAGACAACATGCTCAACGAGCTTGTCATCCTCCTGAACTAGCACTACCCCAATGGTAGACTCCGACGCGGCCAGATATAATATGAAATCCCTAGAATAATCTGGTGGGCGTAATAAAGGAGCCGACAACAAGGATTTTTTCAATGCCTCGAATGCGAGTTGTGCAGTTTCATCCCATACAAATGGGGTGTCCTGTTTAAGCAGGCGCATGAAACCTTTTGTGATCTTGGCATAATTAACGATAAAACGTCGAAGGAAGTTAGACTTTCCTTGTAAACTCTAAAGTTTCCTAAGTGAACGAGGAGGAGGAAGATTTACAATGGCCTCAACTTTTAAAGGATCCAACTGAATGCCCCTACTAGAGACAATGAATCCAAGCAATCTACTTGATTCGACGCAGAAAACACACTTGTGGGGATTCAAGCGAATTTTATAGTATCTACATCTCTCAAAAATCAACCGTAAATGATCTGGATGCTGGATCCTCTTACGAGAATGAGCAGGCAGATCATCCAGGTAAGGCTCGACAATGGCTTTTATGTCATGAAAAGTGAATTTCATGGCTCGTTGAAAGGTTGCCCCTGCATTTTTCAATCCAAAGGGAATTTTTCTATACGCGAATGTACCCCACGGGCAAATAAAAGTAGTTTTATGATGGTCTTCCGGTTTGATTTGGATTTGATTGTAGCCGGAGAAACCATCCATAAACAAGAATACCTCACTACCCGCACATGCATCTATGATCTGATCAATAAACGGTGTAGGGTAGTTGTCCTTGGGATAGGATTTGTTAAGGTCTCGAAAGTTCGTACAAACGCGAATAGTCCCTTGATTTTTATCAACAGGAACTGGGTTGGACACCCATTTAGTCAAAGCTATGGGATATATAAAGCCTGCTTTCAACAGCTTTTCAACCTCTGCCTTCATAGCCGCCGCTTTACACGGGTTCACGAGGCGTAATTTTTGTCGAACTGGTTTGGCATCAGGATAGGTTGGGATCTCATGTTGAACAATAGATGGATCAATGCCTGGCATCTCCTCATATGACCAGGCAAATATATCGTGTAATTCCTTGAAAAGGGAAGTATAAATGGCAATCTCCTCCAAAGAGCAGCTTGCACCTATATAGATATTTTCCACGACATCTAGTTTAACAGAGATGTTGATCGGTATAGTGGTGGAAATGTTTGCCATATTCCCCTCGGCAAACACTCCTTCCCTAGGTAAAGGGTTGACAGGTGTATCAACATCATCCAACAGTCTCACATGAAACTCTTGGTTTTCTATCTTGCTTAGCTCTGGAAGGAAATAAGATCGGTGATGAAGATCCTCACATATCTTATCATGTGAACACATAGCTTCCAGAATAGCTTCATCGGAAGGTAAAACAGTGTCTAAGCAATCTATGGAATGTAAAGATTTTTCCGCCCATGTGGGCATATAAACTTCTTCCAGATCATCCGAGACTGTAAGAGGATCTGGAATGGAATCTACAGTGGTTTGGGTAATAGCTTGATACACCACTTCCACTGCAGATAAGGGCACTTTCGGTTCCTGAGGGGTTGGGAGGACCCAAGGATCAGTCCTATCGACCACCGAATCAATGGACTTCCCTACAGTAGTAGAACCGATATAAAGGACTGGAGCTGGAATATCGAATGTGCCCATCAATGATGCATACATTCCAGCCCCCAAGCTCTGTGCAGCAGTTTTGGCCTGATCAACCAATGGCACAGTGGAATATTTAGACTCTAAGCGGCATTTTCGAGTAAAATCAAGTTGGTCAATAGTGACCAGCTTTCCCTCATGTGGAAAAACCACGACACAAAAGATAGCAGATGCAAGAGCAGACATTGCATAAGTCCAATTCCTACCCAGAAGCAAATTGTAGTCCAATGGAGCATCAATCACTTCGACTTCAACAAACATTGCTTTGCCAGCCAACTTAATCTCAAAAGCAGGCAGGATACCATGTGGATGGAAAGACATTCCATCAAAAGTAGTAAGTAAAGTGGTTGATGGGACCAGCTCTGGGGATCCAAGAGCTTTCCAACAGGCCAGGGACATAACACAAGTAGAGGCTCCCTCATCAACAACTACTCATCCAATGGTCTTACCACCATGGACAACATCTATCGATATAGCTACATGATAAGGGAGGTGAATTTTAACATCAGAGAGATTAAATTTCGCTGAGAGACTCGAAGAGTCCATGCTACCTAAAGCTGCTAAGAGGGCATCCCACTGGGCGGGACAGCTCTGTAGCACCTCCAAAGTTGACATTGCACATGGAGTCTGAGCCAAGTCTTCAACCACAGAGTAGTTAGAAGCAGCTCGGGCATTTGGGTTATGCAAAGTCTTCTTAAAGACACCTTTGGGTATCTTTGGCATTATTTCTGTAGGTTTCTCTATAGTGAGAGGGTTGGAAGGTTCACCTACATCTTTACCCTTCTCATCGGTCTCTTTCTCATAGTTCTTGTTCTTGGTTTGTAACAAAGTTGAGGATCATACCATGTTGATATAATTAGGGTCAGGAGCAGTTTGACTGCCCCCTGCTATGGTAGAAGCTGAAGCAGAATTATTCCCTTGGGGAAACGAATCCTTCAGGACAGCCGGCGGTTGAGCTTGTAACAGCTTCTGAGCTTGTTCCATGAGGGGACAAAGATGAGTAAGGTGGTCCCCTTGGCACAACTTACAAGGGAACTTGACTTTCTTCTTTTCCTTTTTGCCCCCATCAGCATTGTTTACGGGCTTTGGCTTGTTTTGGTTTTGGTTTCCCTCTCCCTTTTTTTCTTTCTTCTTCTTCCCGCTGGGCTGCTGATTGCCCTTCGAAGAGGTTTGTGCAAAAACATTTGCACTTTGGGAGGAGGGGGCAGCCTTTGCTGCCTCCGCCGTAGACTGTTTGACAGACAATTGGTGAAGTTGTTTTGTCAAAGACTCTACAGTGGGAGAATTTACGGACCCAACCACACCATCGGCATGGGGTCCAGGCTTAGGTTTCTCAGCCTCCTGTGAAGGCCTTTGTGCCTCAGGGATAATTTCATATAGAATCCCAGACTGTGAATAAATCAAGTCCAACTGCTGGGCCCTGAGTATGGCTTCTTCTTCGCTAGTCACTCCTGATGTGGAAACATCCTTAGAAATGTATGGCAACAATGACTTAAGGAACCACTCTAATAGAAACTCAGGAGGGATGGTAGCTTTGATAAGACTCTTTCACCTCCTCCACTCTTGGATATGATCCGAGATGTGGGTTGCCTTGTTTTGTCTGAAAGTAGACAACAAATCCGTTCTGAATTCGTAACGAACCAGAAGCTGAAAGTGACTAAGGAAAGCACTAGCTAGGTCCCAGAAGCTACTAAAAGCAGTAGAAGGAAGCTCAATGTACCATTTTGTCGCAGTGCCAGTCAAGGTCCTCTAGAACATCCTCAATCTCACTGAATCTTCATTCAATGAGTTGGAAGAACACCATAAATGGAAGGTGGTGGCATGAGCCCCAGGATCTTCACCAGCCTTACCTTCAAACTTAGGGATGTCTGAGGGCAGTTTGGTGGGAACAGGTGGCCACAAGGGGTCATGCCTCACCGGTTCATTCATCAATTTGGATAAGTCTGGCAAATTCAAAGTTTCCAAAAAAGGAAGTTTGGGCCTAACCGGTGCACTAGATGTGCCAGCTTGGGGATTAGAGGGTCCAGCCCCCAAATTCCCATAGGTAAAGGTGGGGTTGCCCCCTGACACCGATTGTGAAGTGGGAAGGTTGCTTTGAAATGGATTCCATCCATAGGCCATAGGATTTTGGGTGGGAGGTGCAATGTAAGTGGTTTGGGCCATCCCCATAGAAGCTGGGGTCTGAAAGACTGGAGCAGGTATCCCTCCGCTAAACAAAGAGAATGGAGAGCTCGAGTATGGGACCGAAATAGGGGTATGGAAGCTTTTCCCATAAGAGTTGTTTCCTCCAAAATGCACTCCTACATATGAAGGAGTTGGACCTACATATGGACTGGATGGGGGAATGTGCCCCCCATTCCAAGGAAATCCTTGGACATAAGCCAAGGATCCTACTGGACCACTCTAAGTAGTGTAAGGGAAGGAAGAGGGAATGTTAGGTATACTGGGGATCCCAGCAACCATGTTACCAGAAACACCTCCTATGTTGGAGTGAACTGGTGGTTGAACCACCCGGCTCGCTAGAGTCAAAGGGGTAGAAGGCAAACTAGATCTAGGGGCACTAACCGGGGGAGGTAGTACCCCTTCAACTGGAAGGGTTGAGGTAAACTCAAAAGAAATCTCTTTCATAGAAGACATGACTCTACTCAAAGGGACACCTACTACTGGTGAACTAAAAGGTCTAACTTGGACGATCACAGGATCATTAAGATCAGTCAAGGGGGAGTTAAAATTTTTTGCAAACTCGTCAGTCTGCAATTCTTCTATCTTGACTGTGTCTAAATCAAAACGATTAGCTATCAATTTCGGTTCACCAAGAACCTCACTTACTCCTACTGGTTCAAAAGAACCGTCTGTGCCTAATCTCCACCTTTGGGGTAAAGGTGGAGGCTCCAATGCAGGAAGAGGAGGAAGGTTTCTCAACCTTCTTGACCTTATAACTAGTTGGTCCTCCATAATTAAAAATTTGACTTAATCACACCCTAAGTTCAACTAAGCACAAGCAAATCCACAGAGCATACACTAAAAAGATCCTAGAGTCTCAAGCAATCAAACCATGGTATAAAGATATGCTTTCCTGAAGAAAGCTGATGAACAGTTACTTGGCGTCCTTGAGGGGTTCTCAGGCACAAGCGGAGGAATCACCCACCACCCTCCTGCACTTTCCACAAGGGTTACCTTCCAAGCCCGTTCGAGGTGAACCAGAAATAACCTTCCGGTTTACCTAGGTATGAACCCTAAAGAGACAAGAGACTAAGGCTAACTTGACAATACCAGCTGTCTGAGGGGACAGTCGTCAGCCGAACTCATATGCATGGGCAAGGTAGCTGAGCCCGAAACTCTGTCTAGGACAGAATCCCCAGATGCACAAAATTCCTGGGTTACGTCTTGACAAGGATTCGGTGGGTTATCCCCTATGTCCAAGCCTCCACACGGCCTAGTGCTTAACTCCCGTTTGAGAGGAGCTTCCCAGATACAGTGATAGAATCAAGGATTTACCTAAAGAACGGTCCACTCCGTCTGAGTTTATAACTTGTGGGAAGTTTACACTCCCTAGCCCACAAGTCTATCCTAAGCTAGTAGGTGAAAGGCCCCTAAAAATAAAAACTTACTAATAAATTTTAATTTATGCATTTATTTTAAGGGTTGTTTCTTACTCAAGAGGAAGTGGAAGTGATGTACTATATGGTGTTTTGACTCAGTAAGAAATAAATGAAAGTAAAGTGTATTCAAAGCAAACTACTACTATAAACAAACTTCTTTTCATTTTTTCAAATATGTATTGATGAACTAAAGCACTGATAAGAGAAACTAAACCTATATTTTTGTAATTTTCTGAGATGAAGCAAACACTACTTATGCAAAAATCACAATGCAAAAGACTAACTATGTTTTGTTTTCACTTTAAAAATTGCTCAAAGAAACTACTATGCATCTACAATGCACTATGTTTGAGTCAACTTGAAACTTATGAACTGTATACGAACTACAAACTGAAACAAACAGGCTGTCAGAACCAACAGACCAGCAAGAAAAGCAGGCTAGGATCCCTAGCTTGGGTGCAAACAATGACACAAAACCACCGCAGACTTAAAAAGGCAAGTGCAAACCAGCAACTGTCAGAAAGCAGACTGGAAAAATAGAGTCCAAGACCCTGATCACTGATCTGGACTAAGACACTTTAACCAAGAACCCAAACAAGCCAAATGCTTCAGGATGCAAACAGTAAATAAACCAAGTAAAAAAAGACTCAAATGGCTTTCGAAAAGCACTAAGATGTGATCACCTGAGGCAATCAAGCAAACTCTACAGCATTCTTAAAGAAAGTCTTCCCAGAAAACAAGGACTATAACAAGAAAATACACAAGCAAACTCTTCTTTAAAAATCCAAATCTTCAGGAGTGTTCGTGACTGTCTAGCAGTGCAACTCGCGAATGCTCGCGACTGTGCAGTATAACAACCCGCGAATGCAACTTTATACTCGTGACTGTCGAGTAGGACAACCCGCGAATGCAACTTTATACTCGTGACTGTCGAGTAGGACAACCCGCGAATGGGTATAAAAATTTTCTTAAAAAGCAAAGAAAAAACCCTAAGACTTTCAAACACTGAAGTAAGCAAGATCCAGGATAACAAACCATAAGCAGACTTACAGGAAAACTAGTCAGGATAACGGAAATGACCTACAGCAGTCTAGGCTTCCCCAACGGAGTCGCCAGTTCTATTGTAAGGGATTATGCACCTAATAATCGTAGGTCGGGGGTTACCAACATACTCAAACACTTGCAGACAATTGACTTCTAAAGTGCATAATAGGAAATAGGAGGGTTAGAAGAACTTACTCGTTTAAATGATGTTCGATCCTTGCTAGTCCTCTTCCGATCTGCTCTACTTCCAAAGTCTTCAAGGTTCACTCCTCTTTCACCTGTTCAGAGACAATCTTCCAGATATAGTATGATTCATTCATATATATATGTTAGCAGGTTAGATAATTCAAATATGAAATACTGAAGTATAAACAATTATCAAACCAAGATATATAAGACACATGTGGAAGAATTAATCTCTTTATTATCAATAATGAGAAAGTTTACAGTACAACCAAATGTCTGAGACAAGGACTCCTCTGTCACCAAAGGATTCTAAGTTTCACTGCTCCAAAGACTTCTGTAAACAATCCACCAGCATAACTTTTCTCCAAAGTGTAAGTGTCCACAACCCTCCCCAAGGCCTGTATTTATATGGGTGAAATAAGGCAGTTCTCGAAGGTTAGGGAGGTTATAGCAGTTAGGGAGATTAAGTAAAATGACTTAACTAAACTCCCATTAGCGTGTGATTTTGTGTTTTCATGTTAAGGAGTACATTCGTGGGTATGTAGTAGAGCAACCCGCGAATGACTCGCGACTCTGTATAAGCGCAACCCGCGAATACAACGATTCGCGACTTGCTGTGAAGGAGACTCACGAATGACTCGCGAGTTGTCAAGAATGAGAGTCGTGAATACATCCCAACATGGCTAAATGGCAAAGTAACTAGCTGGATGAAGGTAGAATGTATTTCATGACAAGACAAGCTATAGTGTTAAGGGAAAACCTCTGTGTGTCGACATGAGGGATATCAGCACTTGGACGGAGAGGTGCCACTCAGGTGTATAACACACTCCCCTATAGTAAAGGATAGAGAATGTTGCAGACATGTCTCTACAAAAATCTCTACTAACAAATGGAATTTTACAACTGAATCTACCTTATTTTTTGTTTTCTATGCAGGTTTAAAAAATTGGAGTATGTGTTTTGACGACCCAACTTTTACCTATTAAGTAATCCCTCCAGGAAATCCTAAAAATTGAAAACACAGGAACATGATATTTTCATAGAATTACACATTTCTAAGTTTTCCAAAGAGAATTGGATCAAATATACTTGAAGGTATGATTTTTTATGTTTCTAGTTTTTTTTACAGAGTGTGGGATGCCCCCCTCCCCCTCCCTCTTTCCCCAAAATATTTGGATAGAGGATACACCCCCTTCCTCAGACTATATATATAGAGTGTGGCTTAGTCACCAGTCACAATAGCTTCTGATAACCTCAAATTCTTGGACATAAGTGAAACTTGTTTAATTATTGTGCCATTGATCTTCAAGAAATGAGTGCAATTAGATTGTATTATTATGTAGTGTAATGGAAAGAATAATACACACTGAACAAGACAATTTTCATAGAAAATTGATAAGTATTTCTTAGTATAATTACATTATAAACGTCATTAATCCAAGCAGTATACAACAATGTTACATAAATGAGAATTCTAATCATGTGGATATGATTCGAATCTACTAACTCAATCTAACTGCATGGCTAACTAGAAGTGTCTAAATAACTATTGGATTTCACTAGTCTAACTCCAGATGTATAATTCATTCTCTCACTCAGTTATTATGAGTTAAACCAGTTAAACCGATATGGTAGGTGGGAAGTAGGTGAGAATAGGAGGCTACTCACATGCATCCATGCAAGACTATCATTAACTGAACTAGAGGACATCTAACTCAAAGTAATTGGAGCATAACTTAGCTTAACTAGTTACTAACTACCAACAACTGAAGGATGTTGGTGGTGGCACTCCTAGTTTCTCCTAAATTGTAGGGATTGGTCTCAAATGCACATAAATAATGCATGAAGGTGCAGTCAGTTGCAGTTAACCTCTATATGTGTTCCCCACACTCTACTGACTGGTACTAGTGGCACCAGTAGCCCAAGTGGACCCAATGGTGCTAGTGTACCCAATATTAATTAATAACTACTAAGTTAAGAAAATATAATCTAATAGAAAAGTACAGACAAGGGAGGATTATAAATCCTAACACCCCCCACTTAATTCTAACTTGGGAAATTATGGGAATTGGAAACAAGACCAAAATTCACCCAATTACAACCTAAAAGAATTAAAAAATGTTTCTTAATAAACCGAGAAAATATGGGAAAACCTCATGAGAACCACACCCCCCCCCCCCCCCCCCCCGCCTCAAAATAAGCAGGAACAGGAAATACAATCTATTTTTAGGAGAAAAAACTTCCTCTTTGGGAAACAACTTGCAATAAATATGTTGCAATTTGCAGCAGTATGGTTCTTTTGTACAACAGCATCCTGGAGCTATGCATGTGAACCTCTCCAAACTAATGACTATGTCTGGAGGAATTTTCCTCTTTGGAAGAAGAAGAAAGTGCTCAACTTAATCAGGAACATAGATAACTGCAAGATGAAAATTGGACCCATGTAGAGCAACTGAGATCAACGGATGAGAGAGAAAATTTTCTTGAGGTTTCGAGCCATCTGAGGAAAACCCAAGGAACTGATATATGGCAGCCTTGGAAATCAAACCATGTGAGGTAAAATCAGCTCTGAGTGTTAGGAGCAAGTGTCTATGTGAATGAAGAATGTCTCCATCTTTACTAGTTCTGTGAGGAGATGGGCATGTGATCAAATAGATAGGTAGAGAAGCCCTGGGACTGTGGAGATAAAATTCTTGAAATCCATAGTCTGATATAGAATAAAAAATAACCAATGATTCACAAAATATAATATCACCAAACTCATAAGAGAAAACTAACATCAAATCCCCAGCAACAAGTTTGAAAGAGACTTGTGGTACTTGATTTTTCCACCAAAATTGATGAGAACAACTACAAACATGACTGGAAGCTATTGAAACTTAAAACTAGAACCAAATAATATCATATCATATCCAAATAATCTCATATCATATCCAAGAGTGTGCTCCACCGAGATGGTAGATGCATAATTTTCTCCTCCTTCAAAACTTTGAGTATTCTTGCATTCAATCATGTAGGAATTTCCTGGAAGATCAAGATCAATAAGAGTGAATGGATCACTCCTAAAATATTATATTCTTTCCAAAATATCCAAATATTCACAAAATATTATATCAGAAAACTCATGAGAGAAAACTAACATCAAATCCCCAACAACAATTTTGAAAGAGACTTTTAGCACTTGATTTTTCACACCAAAATTGATGAGAACAACTACAAGTATTATTGAACGCTCTTGAAAATTGAAAATTGAACCAATTAAGATCATATAAGACCCAAATAAATTCATATCATATCCAATAGTGTGGAAAAATGGTTCCAAGTTCTCCACCGAGATGGTAGATGCACAATTTTCTCCTTCTTCAACAAAACTCTGAGTATTGGTGCATGCAATCGTGTAGGAATTTGCTGGAAGCTATAGATCAATGAGAGTGAATGTATCACTCCTAAAATATGATATTATTTTCAAAAAATCTAAAGTATTACTTTTCTACACACCAACAACAACATTAAAGAGAGAGAAATCAAGATCCTCTTCATTTTCTGAAGCAATCACTGGTAAACTATGCACATAATATAAAATAGAAGAATAACTGGAGCAAGTTAGCATATAATAGAAGGAGATTTTTTATTCAATAATAGATATTTGAATGTCTTCTTCTAGATCAGCCATATTAGAAGATGAGATATCATAGATCTCATAAACTTCTGGAGCAGCAGGAGAATGAGTCACTTCAAGGAGACTTTCTTCAATTCGAATTGATTGTGTTGAAGATTATGCTTCTTCTTTATCTTCAACAACTTCATCAGAGAGAGTAGAGACCAATAATTTTGAATAAAGAACTCTTTTGGTGACGCGTTTTCTCTCCAAATTTCTATAATGATCATCATTGTTCTTGCCAAAGGTTCTATCCAATTCTATCCAGAGATCCTTTGGGTATTCAACAGGAATCAATAAGGTAGCGCAATATTGGAGAAAAGGCCAGAAATATTGTTGCAAAATATCTATCACCATCATTTAGCTAGTCATTCTCATATTCATAAGACTCTTTACCAATCCCAATAGATAGCTCATAGAGATCTTGTCTCTTTAGAGATGAAATCATCTTCAATTTCTATTCTGAATATATTGTGAATGGAGTAATAAGAGGAACTGATAATATCGAATCCATATGAATTTGTATGTGAAAATATCACTGCAAAACCAAAAAAAATTCACACTACATCAAAATAAATCCTTCCATCTCGACATGTACATTTTCTCAGGGTCCATCATGCCTGCAAATACTTCTAAACAAATCCGGAGTTAGCAATGCACACTTTGCAGGACTTATGTGGAAACCCAGCTGCTTCAGGTGTACAATGGAGAATGGACAGACTTGTATCTTGCCTGAGTAGGCTATGATACCATGTTTAATTATTGTTCCATTGATATTTAGGAAATAAGTGCAATTAGATTGTATTATTATGTAGTGTAATGGAATGAATAATACACACTAAACAAGACAATTTTCACATATAACTAATAAGTATTGATCAATATAATTACAGTATAAACCTCATTAATCCCAGCAGTATACAACAATGTTACAGAAAGGAGAATTAGAAGCATGTGGATATGATTTGAATATACCAACTCAATCTGACTGCATGGCTAACTAGAAGTGTCTAAATCACTATTGGAGTTCACTAGTATAACTCCTGATGTCTAATTCAGTCTCTAAATCAGTTATAATTATTTAGACCAGTTAAACTAATGTGGTAGGTGAGAAGTAGGTGAGAATAGGTGCCTACCCACATGCAACCATGTAATATTGGCACTAACTGAACTGGAGGACATCAACTGAATGTAACCGAAGCATAACTTTTCTTAACTAGTTACCAACTACCAACAACTGAAGGAGGTTGGTGGTGTTGTTACAGCTGATTTTACCACACATGGTGGATCACACATTTATGGCCTTCCCTGTCCCTTTGCAAACTCTTTGGACCCCATCATCCCTTTGATGTTTCCAAGATCATCCCTAAAAACATGCATTATTTTCCATACGTGACTTTTAAACCTATTCTCGCGTATATATGCGGATATGACCCTCAAACCCGCGTGTATCGGGATGTGTGTGAAAGGCCAAATAGTTTTGGAGTTTTCCTTGATGTGGATTCGAGTCACTTGTCTCTTGGCCTTCTATATTCCTTGAGATCACTCAGATTTGACCTTCCATTACCCCATTGAAGCACTATATAAGGAACCCTTTGGATACATTGAAAGGGGAGGAATTGAATAGCAAGAAAACTATAGTCCATTGTTGCCAGAGCTTATACTTGAGTCTACATCCCTTTGTCCCTTGTAGCACTTTGTGTTCTTCCCAATATTTCCTTTTCTTGTGAGCTTTCTATCGAGAGATGGAGGATTGAAGTGGTGGAGGCCCAGGTGGAGGACTCAGTTTCTCTGGTTCACAAACATGTCGACCGAGGTTGTCACTATTGTAATCTTTGATTTATATTAATAGAAATATATTTTCCTGTCCAAAAAAAAAAAAAAAAACCAAAAATTCGAACAGGAAAAGATGTTATCTTTGGCAGTAGTCGAGTCGTGTCACCTTCGAACAGAGCACTATATATCACATCCATTGATTGGGTTAAAAGTTTTAATTTAGGAACTGTACTTGTTTCTCTGAGTTTATTTTCGTCGACTGGTTAAGCTTCTAGTCCCTATGGAGCCTCTATTGATGCCTCTTGTGTCGCAGAGATGTCCCAGTTTTGTATATTGAGTCTATGCTGCCTGTATTCAATCACCATTCACCTTTATGCTTTTTTTCGAAGGAAGTTGAAACCTGAGTCGACCATTCCTCAGTTCTCTTGACTTTGCATGTCGTCCATTCCTGGTACTATTACTGGTTCATGCAAATTATGATCGATTCCTTCCACATTATACAACTTTGTTGAGTACCTCGTGTTGGATGATGAGGGATGCCTTAATTCCCTCCTTCTAGCGGATTTCATCCCATCGACTTCAGATCATTTATTCTGGGATAGGAATCTAGAGTCATTTTGAGTGCCTTGAGACTTGCAGTCATTAGTGGCAGGTTCTCTCACCATCGACAGTTTTGGGAATACATAAATGTCCCCTGATCGATGGATTCTCTCAAGTGTTCAACCTCAACACATTTATTCTCACTTGTTAGATTGCACTCTAGTACCTTGATTCCCATTTTCATTATCTATGGGTGATGTCGCATTTGTTAATGGTATACATCAATGACTGGTAATCAGATTATGGACTACTATGTTCGACCTCGACACTTCCATTCACATAGTAGGACATGTACTCGTAGAGGATTGTGTAGAATACCTTTTAGATTGGTGACATTTCATATATGATACCTCCTTGATCATGCCAGTGTTCAATATGAGATTTCAGCTCTCGTGACTTGATTCCAGTGTATGTTAGATATCTTTAGCCATTATGGAGATCTTGATCCATTATATATCTTCAGATTTCATGGAGATCATGATCCTTTGTTTATCTTCATCATGGAGATTCTGATCTATTTATATTGTACATGGTGATGACCACACATGTCATGTTTTGTATCATGCCTATTCATGGCCATTGTACTCTTATGTATATGGGACTGTTGTATGTACTTGCAATCATATGCAGAGATATTTGTACTATATTGATGGATGGCTGGTTCTTCCACCTGGTTCTTCATCACTCCACTTCTAGGATGGACTTATAATGTATTTTGGTCATTGTATCACCCCTCTGACCTCACACATTAGGGGGCATCTATTACAACTAATTTTACCACACACGGTGGATCACACATTTATGGCCTTCCTTGTCCCTCTTCAGACACTTTGGACCCCATGGACTATTTTTGTACCTTTGATGTTTCCAAGATCATCCCTAAAAATATGCATTATTTTCCATACGCAACTTTTAAACCTATTCTCGTAGATATGACCCTCAAACCCACGTACATCGAGATGTGTGCAAAAGGCCAAACGGTTTTGGAGTTTTCCTTGATGTGGACCCGAGTCACTTGTCTCTTGGCCTTCTATATGCCTTGAGATCGCTCGGATTTGACCTTCCATTACCCCATTGAAGCACTATATAAGGAACCCTTTGGATACATTGAAAGGGGAGGAATTGAAGAGAAAAAAAACTATAGTCCATTGTTGTTGAAGCTTGTACTTGAGTCTGCATCCCTTTGTCCCTTGGAGCACTTTGTGTTATTCCCAAGATTTCCTTTGCTTGTGAGCTTGCTATCGAGAGATGGAGGATTGACGTGGTGGAGGCCCAGATGGAGAACTCAGTTTCTCCGGTTTGCAGATGTGCCGACAGAAGTTGTCACTATTGTAATCTCTGATTTATATTAATAGAAATATCTTTTCCTATCCAATAATGTGTATTTAAATGAATATTGAATCCATGGATGCTTTTAAATGCTTATATGTTATTGATTCTATATGCTAGAGTAGGTCTAACACCATTATATAGCATGCTTGTCATTTTTGCTGATTGTTGAGAGAGCAAATTGCTAATACAAGCAAGATTGGAAAAGCTCAACGGGGATCTACACCAACCATCCGAAATAAGGTATGTTTCGAGATCCTTTAGTGTAAGATGTTTTTTTTTCTTGCATATGGGAAGGGATTGATTTCTGCAGTTACTCTGTATGTTTTGGTACCCCAAGCCATAGGAAGTTTTCTCCGTAATAGGTGTCACTCCCAGTGGCTCCTAAATTGTAAGGATTGGTCTCGGAGGTGTTACCACGTAGGTTGTACTCAGTGGTTTTTATCAAGTGAGCCTGGTGAACCAAACAAATATGATTTGTTCAGACTTCAGAAGACCTTCAGAATTGCTTATGGGAAGTGATTGTTGTACTATATCACATGTTCATACCCCATGGGGGAATTATAATAAATTTTTTAGCATGATAGTGTCTATAAAAGACTCGGTCTCATAGACTTTATTTGTTAGTCCGATCATCCCAGGGTGTTTTTTCCCTTGGTTATTATTGGTTGTTGAATAAACGACTGATCATTTCCGAGTTTTTCACTCAATACCTCCAAAGTTGGGGCGGTCAAATTGGCATTTAGGCCTATTGAGGTTATTAGAGTCTATGTGTCAATGTATAAACATGCTAGGCATCATGGTTGAGTCATATGAACATGTCTAAGTCCCCCTAGGTTTTTAATTTTTTTAATTTTTTAATTTTTTAATTTTTTCAGTGTTTTTTATTAAAATTTAATTTTTCCAAAACTTAGGCTATTTTTTAATAGTTTAATTGGAAATTTTGGTTTTGTAATAAAAGTGGGATTGAAGGCAGATTCAGTCATGTAGGTGCTCATTTTCAAGCTAAGAGCACCCAGTAAACCTATAGACCCACTATTTCCTAGTTTTGAGTGATTTTCCATCACTCAGGTCAGAAAGCCCCAAAAAATCAATTATTGATTATTTTAATTAATAAATTGATGAATAATGGAGCAAATCCAAAATCCTAGATCAATGGATTCTCAACCAATTTGATTGAAATCAGTCTCACCAGTAATAGATTGACTGGATCTGACAAATCCTTAACTGAAGGAGGTGATCTGGGTGGATCCAGAGTTGAACTTCATCTTCGTTTATGGGGAATTGCACCCTCTCTCTTTCCTCCACACACGTGGGATCTTTTGGAGGCTCTGTGGTTGATGATTCACTTAGCATGTTGATGTGTCAGCTCAATCAACCCCCTAATTGACATTCAGACTCAATAGAAGCTCAGTTCAGCTTCAGATCAGGCATTGATCGACTCTCCTTCAGCTGTAGTGGTCTATCTCCTTGGGATTTGCACCCCCTCTGGGCTAGGGTTTCAGTTTTGTGTATAAATAAAGCATGGTTGCCTCCTTTCCAAGTTAGTTAGAGTTGGATTAAGGAGCTATTGTTGTTGTAATACTATGTAATATCTTTTGCTATTGTAATAAAGTGAAGCTTTGGAGGGAATATGTTGTCATGTCATTGTATGTGTGGATGAGCATTGCCATGTTTTACTGAGGTAACCTGTATCTATGTTCATAATTTGCTGATAGTTTGTGGATTCATTGCTAAGATTGGTAATAAGTTTATTATAATATTGATAGGAAAGGAGTTTTCTAATAAGTTTATTGGCCATCTCTTTCCTTTTTTATGCATGTTTAGAGATCTAGATTCAACGTCTTTTATAAGTTTATATGCATGTTATTCTGAAATCTCTATGTATGTATTAACCGGATCTCACAAGTATTTTGGCAAGTCTTTGGATTCAGTTGTAGGTTCCTAGCTTGGAGAGGATGTTGATCTAGTTTTCTTCTTCACCCTCTCCAAAACCATTCAAAGGCATAGTCCCTCGACATTCCACCGGAAAGCTCCACGGTTGATCTTCAAGGCTTCCAATAACAAATGCTCTTCTTTTCCTCTTCCTCCAAATTTTTCTAAAATCAATCCGTTTACTTGTTTGCAGCTTTAAAATATTTTAGATATATCAATTTCAGAGTTTATTTTACATATATCTTGCTTCCTTAAATCTCATAAACTAGATCTCATTCCTAAAACAAAATTTACAAGCATTCTAGATCTACTTTTAGGGAAAATTGTCATTTTTCAAGGCTGTGAAAGTAGATCTAAAGCTTGTTGAATGCATGGTTGTTTCCTTAGAATCTAAAAATTTATATTCATAAATTTAAGTGCTTCATATTGGCTTCCTCCAAAGCAATCCAAGATCCCAAGGAAAGCTTTCTTTCCTTGGTTCCTTTTCCGCTTCTTTAAAAACTAGTTTTAACTTAGAATTTTTGGGTAAAAAGTTTGTTCATCCAAAATTACTTTGAAAGGAATTTTGGGCATATTTAACTGTGATAAGATTGTTTTTTTTTATCAGGTGTAACATAAAAGAGGAGGAGGCGCTGTCCGGAAATCATTTTTGAAAGGAATTTTGGGCATATTTAACTGTGATAAGATTGTTTTTTTTTATCAGGTGTAACATAAAAGAGGAGGAGGCGCTGTCCAGAAATCATTTTTGGACCATTCGAAACCCCCCAGGGGGTCTTCGTCTTCCCAAAATTTTAAATTTTTGCTATTTATAAACCTTTGGTCTCAATCCATATAAGGACCAAGTGGATTAATTTCATTTTTCTGATATTTTAATTGCTACTAATAAAAAGAAACATCTTTTCTAATAGACTCTTTCGAGCCTATTCACCAGCCCCCTTGGGGGGATTCATGTCTGTGTCATTTTTTACTTTTTTTCATCTTTTTTCAATCTAGTGTAGTGCTAATATGCAGGGGTAGTATAATTTGACTTATAATCATTGTCATATTCCATATCTGGTGGTTTCAAAGTAATTTTAATACTTAACCCACGAGCCTCCTTTTGAGCTGAAAGGTGAAGAAAGGGTCATGGTAGTCTAATTAGAAAATTGTGGTTTTCTTATTTGTTTATACTTCATATGCTATATTTAATTGTTTTAATTAGTCATAATAAAATAAACCCCTCCTTGATTCCCCGATTGGGGTCCACTTGGACCGAAAGAGGTTCCTGGAGGGTTTTATTTTTAATAAGAACACCTCTTTTAAAATTTACTAAAAATAACAAAGACTCCAGTGTGTATGCTCTGTACTTAGCTGCAGTTTGTCCGATCAGTCAAACTACATCAAAATCACTTGAGTGACTAGATTAATTAGTCTTGACCTCCCAAATTGACAAACCATTAGGAGAAAATCCAACGCCGCTAACAAACTGTAAGCGATGGAAAAATACCCAAAGGAGTGGGAACAACTGGAAAGTGACCTCGAGGTGCCGATCTCTGCCACACCCTGGTGGATGTGTTATGAATAATAGTCTCTGAGACTTCATTCCAGCCCACAAACACCTTGTGGGTAGTCGTGAAATTTCACTTTTGGACATACTCCAAGTACCCCTCAGGTATATCTGGAGTCCCCTTTTCACCTATTTTAATTCATTCACATTCCACATTAATTTAAAATATACCAAGAGACATTTGCAAAACATTCATTCAAGCGCATGCAAGCACATTATTTTCTCTGTTGACTCCATTTAAGGCACTGGTGATTTATTTGATCATTTCTTTCAATTATATATATATTGAGTGTCATTATTATGCTTATATGCTTTAAATCTTGAATCTTGTTATCTTTGGTTTTCACTGGTTAACTTCAAAACTCCTAAACAACTTAATCATTATAACACCATCACACTAAGTAATTATCCTTAGTAATTTAATAGGGTCTACCCCCCTTGGCTCCATTAGGAGTCGAGCCTAAATGGAGGATTCAAGAACAAGGTGACAGCCTTAACTTGAGACTTGCCCCCAAGGACACACCGAGTGGCTTGAATATTTATGCCACGTAACCCAGGTGTGTGAAAGGAAGCAACAGGATGCACATAAACTAATGCATGAAGGTGAAATCAGTTGCAGTTAACCTCTATATGTGTTCCCCACTCTCTAGTGACTGGTACTAGTAACATCAATAGCCCAAGTGGACCCAATGGTGTTAGTGGAACCAATATTAATTAATGACTCCTAAGTTAGGAAAATATAATCTAATAGAAAAGTACAAACAAGGGAGGATTATAAATCCTAACAAAACTATGACCTATGTATATGGCCTCCTCATTAGCAAGATTCCTTGAGTGTATGGTTCAAGTGATTGAGTGAACCCATGGGGCATGGATTATATCTATGTATCTATGTGTGTGATGTTTCTAGTTCAATTCTCTCTTTCCAAAAAATCCATAAGATATGTATCTAGATATATCTTGACTCTTGTGTATGACCGTCCATGGGGTCCATTCAAAACAACTTACATGCATGCATATAAATAAATCTAGATATGATAAAGAAGTTAAGAACACATAATTTTTTTAAATATGTTTACAAGTATGTAAATATATACAATAATGTGAATCATAAACCAATACACACACGTCCATTGGATTAACTAATCCATTTTCATGTGCAATATTAAACAAATTCAAATAACTTTAAAATACCTGTAAATCGCTAGTCGTTGTCGTTGGAGGACGAGGTCGAGGGTTTTTTTGTCATCACTCCACTACAGTTGTTGTTGCTAGATTTCCAATCATGCCAGATCCACCGATTTCCTCCCTACCATACTTTGACGGGTACTCTCCTTCCCTCGGGACCCCTGAGCTCAACGGGGCTAACAAAACCTTGCTAGCAATGGAAGTACGATGCTAGTCTGCTACTGGGAGGCTCCCAACCTCACTCACATCATACTGAATCACACTCTTCCACAATCACCTTAGAGCCACCCAAAGGGTTTCGACTCCAAACTATGGCAGGGCCGAAGAAGATGATGATGAAGGTCCCTAGTTCGTCCATTCTTTAGCTTTTATTAAACATTTATTCAATTCTCATGAATCATGTGCATCACTTTCAGTCAGCTCTTTAGTTACTTTAATTAATTAATTATTTTTTTATTTACCTAACCACTTGTTAGTTATCTTTAGTTCATTGATTCCTTTCTTATTGGTTAGGGTTTCACTTTAGTTCAAGTTCCTTAAATTACTCTGTGAACTGATTTCTTAATTTAGCTTGATTTCAATTTATTTATCTTTATTTATTTTTTATTTATTTATTTATCATTTTTAATTTAATTTATTATTATTATTATTCCTATTAGTTATTAAGTTCTTTATGATCAATTTTATTTTCCCTTAATTAAAATATATGTTGTTTACCATCCCATTCTCACCGCAGCCATAATTATCAAGGTGTTATGCTTCCATCATGCCCTTCAAATAATTCCCACATGCGAGGAGTAGGTTATGATGACTGAGCCAATGTTACCTCAATTTTCCTACCCTAGGAAGAGGAAGGTGCTTCCTGGGGAATAAGGTCGAATCCCTATTATGTGCTCCCAATTAATAATCCTCGTGAGTGACCGAATTGCAGCCTACCCTGTAATGCCCCCATTTAAATAATTGCATAACATGAGAATTCCATCACCCTACTAGTTCCTAGGTTGGATGGATACATTTGGAATTTTAATAAGGGAGCTAATAAATGATGTTGAGACATTAGAAAGGGATAAATATTTAATAATATAGTGTATTCAATAAATACAAGAGAAAATTGAAGTGGCAATGAAGCATGGAGACACATGGAGACTATGGGGCCAACACATGCTAGAATTTATGTGCCACATGGCATCCTGCTCCTGCAATTTTGAATCCATTGGAAGCCTAAATTTTCTTGGATGAGTTATAAGGCTAATAAACTTGTCCATATACATTATAGGTCAAATTTGGGAGGAAATTTAACTTACATGGGAGAGGAAGAGTCATTTTGGAGCTAGTGGGACACTTGGACTAGATTCCCTAGCTCTATGACAACAATGATGAAGATGCTATCAAAACTATGACACAAATCAGATATGAAAGATGACATCTGACATATTTAACATTTCAGGTCAAAATATAGCATCCAAGAGATCTCTCATGGATTTTGGGAATCTCAATGGGCTCCAACTCGAATTTAGGGAAGGTGGAAGGCTAGGAAAGGGAGGACACATGGAAAATCACGAGCACACACTCAAATTCGAATTGGCTTGAGTTTGTGGGTGGATTGGGAACCTTAGAAGGCTAATTATTTTTATAAAATAAATTAATCAACCAATATAATATCTTTTTATCATTTGAGAAATTGTCATTTGTGAATTGTGAGAACTAGTGGATGACTAGTTTTCTTGCCTTAGCTAATTTTGAGGGTGAAAGATTCACATACAATTTGGTGTTTGGAAAGTCAACTCAGGTATTTCAAGGAGATTTAATGGAGTGTTATTTACATGTTTAAGCTACATCAAATCATGTATATTCTTCTATTGCAGCACTCTCTATTAACCATTTCCAGTTTTCTTTGCATATTCATGCTCATGGGGGGATTGCGCCTTGGGTGAGCTCATGAGCTCATGTACTCTTTGGGAGAGATATTACTGATATATTTATGATTGAAATAAGTTAAATATTCTCTTTTATTCCTTCTCATTAATTTTCAAGCCGAAATACCCAATATTTGTATGTCAAAATGACTTTTAATGAGCAAACAATGACCATTTCCACTCTATTTTGATATATGATATGGTAATGCATATTATTTAGAATGGATGAATGTATATATGATAAATGTATGATGAATGGAATTTAATTAATGTTTATTTCAAGTATCATTTTCTTTACTTAAGGATTGGAATCCATTTTACTCAATTTTATTGCATTGGGAGAAGATTTGGTGCATTTTCCCCAAGGGTCGAAATTGTGATTTGGGAGCTGTTTTGGAAAGAGTGATAACAGAATTTATAAAATAAAACATGATGAATATGAGACTTTTAAAATTTCCCTTACACATCCCCTTCCTCTATTCTTAAATTCAAGTGACTTTGGGGCCATTTGAGAAGCCATTTTCGATAATTACCTAGGGGGAACTGGAGCCCCAATTTGCTAGTAAAGACTCCTACTTTGAACAGAACATTAAAAAAGTTTGAAGAAGTAATTTTGGGGTCATAAAACATCCATTAAAATAATATTTAATTTCTAATACCATTCATGTACCTTCTGAGAAAATTTTGGAGCATTTGGGTCAATTTGGAGGCCTAAACATCAAAACTAGTTAAGGTCAAAATTGGGGAAAAAGTGAAAAATTGGTCATTTAATAAAATTTCAAAAAGGGACATTACAAGTGGTATCAGAGCATGGTATTGGAACCTGATGGTATTAAAAAATATTCAAATCAATAATACACCACCCTTATATTCTGAAGTTGAAGGAAAAGAGGTATCAGAAGAAGAGGTACATTTTGCTGAAACTATGATTAGCGAGGGGAAGGGATACACTGATCATGATAAGGTGGAATATATTAAACTCCTACAACCTCTATTTTATGATATAACAAAGAACATGAACCAGCATCTTATAAAAGGATTCAAATTGTTGGTTAGCCAATTCGGAAGCAAATTAGAAGTAATATGTTAGGATATTTAGACACTTAGAAGTTAGTTAATATCAACTTGTGTAATATATCTGTTAGGTAAAGTGTGTTTCTTTAGTATGAATTAGTATGCATTTGTAAATATTATAATCCAATGGTCTTGATATGTTCTAGAGATAAAGTGATATGACGGTTAAACTTCTCTTAGATCATACCTACCATTGATCCGTGGATTAACACCCGATTGGTCCATGATCTCTATTTAAAGAGCATGGAGGGTCCTTGGATAGTTGATCGATTATGAGAAGCTCATTTTTAAATTTATTTCTTTTGCATAATAAATTTCTCCAAGTAGCTATTTGGTTGGGGTCATGGACTGTTTCCCTCTCGAGGGTTTTAACCACGTGACAAACATCGATGTATTGATCTATGATCTATTTGTGTGAAGTGGTTGCTCTAGGTGTTCAGTCTTTTGTGAGTACCCTATGTACCCGAACATGGTATCAGAGCATAGGTCTCATGTTAAATTGCCTCAAGCTACGCTAAAGGCAGGGTGTTGGAGTATCAGTACAACCTCCACATGGTATAACCTCCGCACCTCTAGGAATATAAAACAAGTGGACTAACCACCACTCCTGGTGATAGGGCCTTGTGCTGGGTTTCAAATTTTCATCAACATCTGCAGGTTTTGGTGTAACAACAAACCTTACATGGTGGCCTATGCAGGTCTCGAACTTGCGACCTTCGGTACAACCTCCACATGGTATAACCGCCGCACCTCTGGGAAAGCTAACCAATATCTAACCCCATAGTGTGGAAAAGTTTTTTTTTGTTTTTGTTTTTCTATTTTTTTGTGATTTGTAGGAAAAAAAAGGAAAGCACAGAGACCGAGAGAGAAGAGTTAAAAAAAAAAAATCCTCTTTCCTCTTTCCCTTCGTTTACATATGTTTTAAACTTAGCTCACTTGGTTCAAAGTTGTTTTATTCCTTAATAGGTCTTAAGTTCAAGTCTTATTAAGTTACTTTTTAGTGCATGCAATTTCTATTTTCAAGTTACTTTATTGTAACAGTGCATCTCACTTAAATAAAATAAAATAAAAAGTGAGTCGCTTAAGTCTTTTAATTTATTGCCGCTCTATTTAAAGTAACATTATTGTAAAAGTGAACATCACTTATTTTACAAAAGTGATTCACTTATAATCAACTTTCTTATAAGTGATTGTCAAAGGTTCATCTTGGGAAGAAGGGGGTTCTTTTTTTAGTTGGTCAAGTTAATATATGTCGCATCACTATTGGGGACATCTTTAACATTTTCTTTGATCGAGCATAACTCCATCATCCAGAATCAGTTTTCAATGCCATTTTTTTTTAAACAACCTAATTTTTCGGGCTCTTTGCATCCAGACAATTAGTTTATATTTTTTCAACAATTATTTTATAGTATAGCCACCCCTTGTGAGATTATACTTACCATTTCTAACTATTTCTCATGGAAATCCCATATGGAGGATGTTCTAAGAAGTAGGGGACTTTTAATAATTACCTCAAGAAAAGAAACAAAACCCATTGATGATGATAAGAAAATAAAATGGGCAAATAGATGTGATGAAGCTCATGGATTGATTGGAATTCCAATCTCTACTAATTTGCGATTCCACATATCTGGAATTGATGAACTTGATAAAGCTTGGGAAAAGTTGGAATCTATGTTTGGTAAACACAATGAAATTTGAGGTCATCAACTTGAGAATAAGTTGATTTCTTTGAAACCAAGTGATTTCTCTTGCATTCAAGACTATTTATCTAAGAATAAAACTCTTAGACTCTTATGTGAAGAATGCAAGATTAAGAAAGAAGACAAACAATGTATTTATCATATTCTTTCCAAACTTGGACCAACATATTCTATTTTTGTATCTACATTTTAATCCATGAAAGAATCCTTGACTGCAGCTAGTTATCAAGAGCCTAGTCTTGAATCCTTTTATGATTCCTAATTAGAGAGAAAGATAATCTCATTCATCTTGGAATAATTAACAATGCAGATACATCTGGGAAATCCTTATTGTCCCAACAGAAAGAAAAGTCCAAGCCTCCCAAGAAAGAAAATTTTTGCAATAATAAGCAAACAAGGGTCCCAAACCCTCTCAGTCAACTCCTTCTTTAATAAATGACAAAGGATCCAAGCCAAAAGGAAAGAAGACTGAGCGTCATTACAACTTTTGTGGGAAAGATAATCATGATAAATCTAAGTGTTTCAAGAAGATGGAAACCTTGGAAGTAGCAATGAAGAAGCACCACATCATCCAAGATTCATCTTCAGAATATACCTCTCATGGACATGCACTTTGTGCTTCTGGTTACTCTTATACTACATCTTCTTCTTCTACTTCAAATGAATGGCTCATTGATTCTGGAGCATCTTATCATATGGATAAGGATCAAGCCATCTTTTCTACTATGCATGAATGTAACACCAAACAAATATTTGTTGGTGATGATAGTTCTCTAAGTGTTGTAGGATCTGAAACAGTTCCAGTAGAAAATGGTCATTTTAGTGATGTACTATGTGTTCCAAGAATTTCCTGCAATTTGTTGTCAGTCTATCAAATCACTCATTCTGGTGAAGGTAAAACTGTAATGTTTACACCTCACCAAGTTGTAATCAAGGATTTTAAAGATCCTCAACATGTCCTAGCTACCAAAATTGTTGATGATATTACCAGGTTGTACAAATTTAACAACTTTGGGTCATCACCTTTTCCTTCATTTTTTGTTGCTCATAGTGATAACTTGAGCAAACTTTGGCATGAGCGATTTGGCCACTTAGATTATCGCTCATTGCAACAACTCTGTAAAGACAATATGGTGACTAGTCTTCTAATGGTATCTTGCAAGGATGATGTTTGTTCCAATTGTGTACTTGAAAAACATCATCGAGACATTTTTGACAAATGTACCTTTTCGCACACCTTGGTTCCCTTGGAGCTTGTGCATAGTGACTTGTGTGGTCCTCTTCCATTTGCTTCCTTTTTCTATTTTAAATATTTATTAACTTTCATTGATGACTACTCCAAACGCACTTGGGTTTACTTCCTAAAACTTAAGAGCGGAGTATTTAACATGTTCTTGGCCTATAAGGCCCTTGTTGAAAAACAATCTGGTCATCAAATTATTAAGTTAAGATCTGCCAATGGAGGAGAATATGTTAACAAAAAGTTCACTACTTTCTGCACTAAACAAGGAATCCAACAACAACACATTGTTCCATATACACCACAACAAAATGGTGTAGTTGAACAAAAGAACCGCACTTTAAAAGAAATGGCTAATTGTATGATCCAATCTAAGGGACTAAGTCTTCAATATTGGGTTGAGGCCATAAATTGTGCAAATTAAATATTTAATCGCACACCCACTAAATTTTTACAAGGTATAATACCGGAAGAAGCATGGAGTAAAATTAAACCAGATATAAGTCACTTCCGTGTGTTTGTTAGTGAAGCATGGGCTCACATTCCGCATGAAAAATGGAAAGCATTGCAGCCTAAAAGTGAAAAATGCATATTTGTTGGATATTCTGAAGATGTAAAAGGTTATAGAATTCTTCAGCCACATTCTCATGATATAATCATTAGAAGAGATGTTAAATTTGATGAAAATATCTTGGCCTGCGAGCCTAACATGGCGAGTGTTCCATCTTTGGCCTGCAATCCTCATTCGACGATTGTGCCTTCTTCTACTTCCAACTTCCTTGACAAGTTTCCAACTCCAGTTTCTGATGATGACAGTGAGGATGAAAATCCACCTCCACCTACTCGTGTTCCTCCAGTTGCACCAGCACCAATGCTTCCTCGATGGGTCCGTTCAACATGTGAAGCAGCTAGTAATCTTGCTAGTGATCCTAGAGACCAACGTCGAACACGTTCTCAGTTTCAGCGAGCCTCTTCTCTTTTGTCTCAAGTTTTTGAGAATCATTATCCATAAAAATTTTGTAGAAGCTTCAGGAAATCCAGATTGGGATGTAGCTATGGATGAATAATATCGTTCCTTAATGGCGAACGATACTTGGGATCTTGTTCCTCTTCCAAAAGGAAGAAAAATTGTCAGATGTAAATGGGTCTACAGAACTAAGTATGCATCAAATGGAAGTGTTGAAAGACTTAAGGCAAGGTTATTTTCCAAAGTTTTTTCCGAAGTTGAAGGGATTGACTACAATGAAACTTTTTCTCCTGTCGCAAAATGAACTCCATCTGCTTTGTTCTTTCCCTTGTAGCCTTACATAACTGGGAATTCCATCAAATGGATATCAAGTCTGCCTTCTTACATGGTGATTTACAGGAGGAAATTTACATGGAACAAACTTCTGGGTATGTTCAAAATAACTCTAGCCTTGTCTGTCACCTAAGAAATCCTTATATGGCCTTAAGCAAGTTCCTAGAGCTTGGAATGCCAAATGGATACCGTTCTCCTTGACACTAGTTTTTCTAGATGTCATTCTGACCCCAATGTCTATACCAAGAAAGTAGGAAACCATCTCATCATACTTATTCTTTATGTTGATGATCTTATCCTTACTAGTAGTGACCCTAAACTTTTAACCCATGTGAAATCTAGTCTTAAGCAAAATTTTGAAATGTCAGACTTAGGACATTTGCATTATTTTTTTGGTCTCCAAGTCTTGCAAACCAAATAAGGAATCTTTCTTTCCAAGTCTAAGTATGCTTGTGACCTTCTTTTTCGCTTTCACATGGAAGATTGTAAACCAGCCCCTTCTCCCTTTTAGTCTGGAGTCAAACTTTCTGCCACTTTTACTTCACCTAAAGTAGATGCCACCTTGTACCGTCAGCTTGTTGGTAGTCTCTTATACTTGACTCATTCTTGTCCTGACCTTTCCTTTGTCATTGGTCATGTTTCCCGTTATATGCAAACACCTCATGAAAGTCACTGGAAAGTAGCAAAAAGAATACTTCGATATATTCGAGGTATAATTCAGTTTGGGATTCATTACAGTACAGGGGGGAACCTTTGTTGGTTGGTTTCACTGATTCAAATTGGGCCAATGATCCTAATGATCGAAATTCTACTGCAAGTTATGTTTTCAGTCTGGGATCTGGACCTGTCACTTGGACTTGTAAGAAACAACAAGCTCTTGCTCTTTCTTCAGCAGAAGCAGAATATGAAGCCGTAGTTAATGCCATTCAAGAAGCTTTATGGCTTTGACAGATCCTTTTAGAGTTTGGATTCGAGCACCAGCATCCTACTCCAATTTGGTGCGATAATCAAAGTGCCATCAAGCTTTCCAAAGCTCCAGTTCTACATCAACGCAGTGAACACATTGAGCTACACATGCAATTCATCAGAAATCTTGTTCATGATTGTGTTCTTGAAATGCTCTATTTCCCTACAGATGATCAAGTTGCAGACATCTTCACTAAGTCTCTTATAGAAGCGAAGTTTTCTAGACTTTGATCTATGTTAAGAGTTCAAGAATGTGTCATTAAGGGGGGATAGGCTCTAATGCCTCCTTCCTTCTCCTAATAGTGTCACTTTTGTAAATCCTTCAATCCTATCCCAAGTTGTTCTTAAGGGGGGATGTTAGGATATTTAGACACTTAGGAGTTAGTTAAGATCAACTTGTGTAATATATTCGTTAGGTAAAGTGTGTTTCTTTAGTATGCATTAGTATGCATTTGTAAATACTCTAATCCGACGGTCACAATATGTTCTAGACATAAAGTGATCCGACGGTTCAACTTCTCTTAGATCATACCTACCATTGATCTGTGGCTTAACACCCGATTGGTCCATGATCTCTATTTAAATATCATGGAGGGTCCTTGGCTAGTTGATCAATTATGAGAAGCTCATTTGTAACTTTCTTTCTTTTGCATAATAAATTGCTCCAAGTAGTTATTTGGCTGGGGTCGTGGATTGTTTCCCTCTCGAGGGTTTTAACCACATGACAAACATCAGTGTATTGATCTGTTATCTATTTGTGTGAAGTGGTTTCTCTAGTGTTCAGTATTTTGGGAGTACCCTGTGTACCCAAACATAATAGGAGAGAGTAGTAGTTCACAATCAGAAGAAAACAAGACAATGGGTGCGCATATTTTCTCATGAACAGGAACTCATAATAGACCCCATGAATTTCATATTACACCAAGGCCTACTGCACCTAAATTTATTGTACCCAAAGAAGATCCTAACATTCAACTTGAACTTCCTACAATGGAAAAACAATGGGATAAATTGGATGAAGATTGTGAAAGAAGTGTACCATTTAATCAGTACTTTCTTGCTGCAAACAAACTCAAAAAGAAGGAAGCTAATAAGTCTCTATACGAAAACAAATACTTAAATTGTGCCATTAGTAAAGTTCCATTCCCTACTTTTGATGGTTCTTCTCAAAGTTTTTCTAACACTTGGGTGCAAAAATTAGGTGTATTTTCAGCTGAATCCAATGGTGGAAGAAGATGCCTTAAAAATGGCCTTATTGCACTTGGAAGGAGATGCCAATGAATGGTGGTCCCATGGCATGAAAACTTTGGGTCATGATCAGGTTAACACATATGGAGAATTTATTGACAGGGTACTAGAGATATTTGAGAAAAAATATCCTAAATTGTCTTTCAAAGAACTAGAACAATTGAAGCAAGTTGGAACCTCGACTGATTATATGATGGAATTTAAAAAATTATCAGTCAAGGTGGCTGATGTGTCTATGGGAAGGTTATTATTGCTGTTCACTGAAGGTTTGGATGAACCCTTGAAATGTTTGGTCAAATCCCACAAGCCCACTACATTAAATGATGCAATGAGCTTGATTAGAGATATCCAAGATGTGCTTCCTAGAACAAGATTTCCTCCAAAGCCTAAATCTGAATTTGAAAAGTAACCTTAAAAAAAATATGCACATGATAAGAAGCCTTGGAAAAGAGATTCATCTAAAAATAATAATAAAGAAGGACTAAATAGGGATGAACTTCGAAAAACAAATTGTGCTTCACATTCTTTCAACCATGGACCCTGGGGCATAAATGTACCAAGGGAAAGGCTCAATACATAGAAGTATTTTCCAATAATGATGGGTATGACAGGGATATGGAGGAAGGAGGACACATTTCAGATCAAGAGGAGGAATATGAGACAGCATTTGAAGAATAAATACAAGAATAAAATCAGCCTTCACCGGACAAAGCAACACTAGCGGTACTTTCAGCAGTGCCTCGCTATCACACTATTTGATGCAAGGGTGTGGTACTAGGACAAAGAGATTCAGTTTTGGTATATGCAGGAGCAACACATAACTTCACTGATACATATATGGTGGATAAAAGGAAGATACAAATTGAACCATTCGATGGCTTCACAGTTGTGATTCCCGATCACAACACAATGCAGTGCAAAACATGGGTTCCAAAGTTGCAATTCACTGTAAGCAACTATACTTTTGTTGATAACTTTTATTTGGTTAATGTTTCTGATACTAATGTGGTTTTGGGATTTCAATTTCTATATTATATAGGGGCACATACAGTAAACTACCAAATTCTTGAGATGAAATTTCAAGATTCAAAAGGTTTACTAAGGGTTGTAAGAGGGCAGTACACTTACCCAAAACAAGTAATGAATTGCAATAGTATGAGATCTATATTGAGGCATGAGGACATAGGATGGGATGATGAATGTTATATCACATATACCAAGACAAACATAAAGGTTTTTGGTGAGTTGGTTCTTTCTCCTACACCCTACACTTTGAAATTTTGCAGCATTCATCCAAATGAAGTATGGGTGAAAGGTTCTTTTTTTATGGTGCCACATGGAGAGTATAAAATTTCTATCTCTCCTTTTGATGATGACATTATTAGAGAGCCATATTATTTACATTTTTAGCAGCATCCCTTGTCACCTTATGATAATACACATCCACATGGATGCACCTATGGTATTCCCTTGAGTCACTTGGAGACTCATGATTTTCATTGTTCCTTGCCTAGTCCATTTGATGTTGGGGGAACTTCATCCCACACTTGGGTGAAGATACATATGATCGAAGAAAATTATTGTTGGCAGCAACATACTGTGTTGTTTCATGATGATATACATATTCATGAATGTATTGATGAGACTTCTGTGAGCCACTTGAAGTCTCCATGTCTTATTTTCTCCTTATTTGGTTCATATTTTGGTGGAAGTTCTTTATTCACTTCTTGGATGAAAGAACACGTGGCTGATTATATACTTTGGGAGAAGAATTATGGGACATGGTATCCTCACCTATGTCATTGGGGCAGATATGATATAATACTTCATGCTTGTGTGTATGGGATACATGGTGATCTACTTACTTTGAGGATCATATGGGACCCTGGGATCATTTTTTGTTTCATTAGTTTCAATTATGGGGGAAACAAGAAGCATTGAAGATTTATTCATCACTTGAGAAGATGACTGTAATTAGAGTAGTGCAGCATACAAATATGAAATTGCTTGAGGACAAGCAATATTGGGTGGGGAGGACTGTAATGTACCCATTTAAATAATTGCATAGTAGGAGAATTCCATCACCCTACTAGTTCCTAGGTTGGATGGATACGTTTGGAATTTTAATAAGGGATCTAATAAATGATGTTGAGACATTAGAAGGGGATAAATATTTAATAATGTATCTTATTAAATAAATACAAGAGAAAATTGAGGTGGCAATGGAGCATGGAGACACATGGAAACTATGGGGCCCACACAAGCTAGAAGTTATGTGCCACATGGCATCCTTCTCTTGCAATTTTGAATCCATGGGAAGCATAGATGTTCTTGGATGAGCTATAAGGATAATAAACTTGGCCATATAGATCATAGGTATAATTTTGGAGGAAATGTAACTTACATGGGAGAGGAAGAGTCATTTTAGAGCTAGTGGGACACTTGGACTAGATTCCCTAGCTCTATGACAACAATGATGAAGATGTTATGACACCTATGACACAAATAATATCTGAAGGCTGAAATCTGACATATCTGACATGTCAGGTTGAAATAGAGCATCCAATATAGATCTCATTGACTTGGGGAATATCAATGGGCTCCAACTCGAATTCGGGGAAGGTGGAAGGCTAGGAAAGGGAGGAAACATGGAAAATCATGAGTACACACCCAAATTCGAATTGGCTTGAGTTTGTGGATGGATTGGGAACCTTATAAGGCTAAGGATGTTTATAAAATACATGAAGAAACCAAGATAATATCTTTTTATCATTTGATAAATTGTCATTTGTGAATTGTGAGAACTAGTGGATGGCTAGTTTTATTGCCTTAGCCAATTTCGAGGGTGAAAGATTCCCATCCAAGTTGGTGTTTGGAGAGGCCACTCAGGTATTTCAAGGATATTTAATGTATTCTTATTTTCATGTGTAATATACAGGAAATCATGTGGATTCTTCTATTGCAGCACTCTCTATCAACCATTTCCAGTTTTCTTTGCATATTCATGCTCATGGGGGGATTGCGCCTTGGGTGAGATCATGTACTCTTTGGGAGAGATATTCCTGATATATTTATGATTCTAGTCAGTTAAATATTATATTTTATTAATTATCATAAATTTTCAATTCGAAATACCCAATATTTGTATGTCAAAATGACTTTTAATGAGCAAACAATGACCATTTCCACTCTATTTTGATATATGATATGGTAATGCTTATTATTTAGAATGGAGGAATGTATATATGATAAATGTATGATTAATTTACTGCCATTAATGTTTATTTTAATTCTCATGTTCATTACTTAAGCATTGGAATCCATTTTACTCATTTTTATTGCATTGGGAGAAGATTTGGTGCATTTTCCCCAAGGGTCGAAATCATGATTTGGGAGCTGTTTTGGAAAGAGTCATAACAGCATGTATAAAATGAAAAATGATGAATATGAGACTTTGGAAATTTTCCTTACACATTCCCTACCTTTTTTCTTAAATTCGAGTGACTTTGGGACCATTTGAGAAGCCATTTCTGGCAATTACGTAGGGGGAATTGGAGCCCCAATTTGCTAGTAAAGACTCCTACTTTGAACAGAACATTAAAAAAGTTTGAAGAAGTAATTTGGGGGTCATGAAACATCCATAAACATAATATTTAAGTTATAATATCAGTAATGTACCTTCTGAGAAAATTTGGGATCATTTGGGCCAATTTGGAGGTCTAGACATCAAAACTAGTTAAGGTCAAAATTGGGGAAAAGTGAAAAAATTGGTCATTTAATAAAATTTCAAAAAGGGACATTGCATACCCTCACAACACATGCATATGATGAAATATATTTTTCCTCGCTCTATTCAAAATTCATTATGTTGTCAAATTTTCTATCCTTACAGGTATAATTTTTCAGCCCCGTCGCCTGATGTGGATCGATTGGCAATCACAATCCCATCATCTGCACATAAAAGCAACCCTTGAATAAGTCTCAAAAATAAGATTTTAACTAAAACAAAACATAAATAAATATCAATTTTCAAGTTTTCTCCACTC
Source organism: Pseudotsuga menziesii (assembly GCA_001517045.1). NCBI lineage: Eukaryota > Viridiplantae > Streptophyta > Pinopsida > Pinales > Pinaceae > Pseudotsuga > Pseudotsuga menziesii. The sequence goes on along the minus strand of LPNX011031172.1, from coordinate 232,997 downwards.
ATCCAGATTCCATGCATGTCAATGCATCAAACATATCATAATTCAACTATGTTATATACAAGACTGGTATCACCTACCATCATCGTTGACTCAACTAGAGTATTTGCATATTGATGCTTTCTTACATTTCATGTACCTACATTTCCTTTCACACTCAACATACCATTAGAGTATATGCTACATAATTTTTTTCAAAACATTACACAACTTTAATCCTTATTGATAAATTTACATGATTTTTCATTCACAATTAAAATCATAATATAACTACATACATAATTTCCCAAATGTTGGCATTATTTTCATAATCATAATTTACTCAACAATAATTTTGTGCCCTGATATTATGAACATATGTAGTCATTGATTTATCCCTGTAGATAACCCTACTTATTCTACACATGTCTTCGTTGTGCTTTGGGCGAGACCTTCCCCTTTGGGGGATTAAAAATTCCAACACACTAGAGTACAGTGGTGCCCTTTGTTGGCTATTTCCTAAGAACCACGATCTCTATTTTGCACAAACAATATATATGTTATGATTCTTTCACATAAGAGGTTACTTAAAATTTTAATGGGTCTACATCCAGTATTTAATGTGGACTTTCTTGGACTATATTTTTTGCCATTATTAGAACATATCGACTTCTAGCCGATAGATATAGAGGACATCCACCTAGATATTCAAGAGACCCTTTCCATTGACACCATTGTTGGAAAACAAGCATGCCATACAAGGATGCAAACAATTCCCTTGTTTTATGTGGCCAAAGCATGATCACAACTCCCATATCAAGGAAAGTGGTGTTGGGGCGCGCACCCTAACGGTCCTTAAGGTGGGTAACTCCGCGGGGTTATGGGAGTTTGTAAGCAGAGTTATGACTCAAAATAGTCTTAGGGGTGTTGGGGTTGAGTCAAATTCCTCTTGTTGTAATAAACCCATGGTTTAATTCTGGGGTTTAGGGTTCAGAGTGCCCATGGTTTAAGCCCATGGTTTTGTAATAAGTGCACTATAAATAAGCACTCTTGTAAAGAAGTCAGTTTAGGCTTTTGGATGTAAGATGAATTGATGCAAACCTAAGGCTTGTTTGTAAGAAGGTTAAGTCCCAACTGTGTGCGTGGACTACCTGTGCAACTGTGTGCGCAGAGGGTTTTGGGTGATTAAGGAAATCTGCAGCTGTGTGTGCAAAGGCCTGCAGCTGTGTGCGCGGCTTTGAGGACTTGAAGGGATTTGCAGCTGAGTGCACAGATCAGAACTGTGGTTTTTGTAAAGAGTTGAATAAAACACAGTTCTATGGATGTAACCCCTAAACTGGGGGTGAACCACGTTATATCGTGTGTTGTGGTTTTTGTTTTGTTGTTGTTATGTTCTTTATGCATTGATAAACATATATCTGATAAGTAAGATCACTGCTAAATATTAACTTCGCTGGAATTCCCAGTAAAGGGTTAAGCAAGTCACTGTTTGTTTATCTAACCGCGAAGCTAAATAAGTAACTATTAAAGCTCTGCATTTTATGATTATAATTGTTAGAAGCTAAGGGTACAGTAATATCCCTCTTCTGCTTGCAGAAACCTGATTCTGCGGCACCCCATAGCTATTTCGGGTGAGACTGCAACCTACTCGCAGGTTGTTGCCGAAAGGGCCAACACTGTGGGTCTTTTGTTGGTGCGAATTTAATGGTATAAATCCCGGGTCTACCCTATAGCCCAACAAATTGGTTCCGTTGCCAGTTGAACTCAGTATCTGCTCAAGAGGGGTTTACGTCGTACCTCGAGGGCTATGTTCTGGAGACCCTCTGTGAAGGAAATCGGTGCTTGGATTGATGAGACTTATCTGAAATTTGTTGAGCAAGAGAACAAAGATCCGTATCGTAGTGCAAAAAAATTTTTACAAAGGTATGTTTTTTGTGATGCTTATGAAATTTTCTTTGGTAGTATCCACATAGAGTTGCACCAGTGGTTATCTAGGTTAACAGAGAGAAGGACGAACTTCCAAGAATGTCAGTTTCTTGATTGGACCCCCGTAAGAATTAATATACTAAAAAGAGTGAACAACGAGATATCTCACGCTGTTGATTTCTGGACAACGCGAACCCTTGAATCATTTGTGACGGAGTTCACCATTAACACGAGTACTTCCTTTAGTGAAGCCGAGCGGCAGTTTTTCAAAGGACCAAGGGGTAAGTTTTTGAATTCATTTAGTTTGAGAATTAAAATGCTATTAGCTGAAAAAGGTATATTGCTCATTGAATCATAATGTTAGATTTAGTATTACTAACCTATGTTTGCAAGTGAAAATACCTTCGATGAGCAAAGTGGTTTGCTGCGAAGTGGAAAAAGGTACAAGAGAGATTTTGGATCCTATTCCCAAGGTCAGCATACCGAGTATTCCCCTGTAAATCCTGTAGATTTGGAACCCGAAGAAACCACTTCTGTTGAAAACCCTCTGGTAACCCCGCAGCGCAGACCTATTATCCCTGAGAACCCGTCGCAGTCTGAAAGTAACCCTAGCTCAAGTATTCCTGTCGTCGGTCAGTCTACCCCAGTAAGTTCCCCCCTGCCTACTTCCAGTCCCCCTCCAACCCCCCCTAGATCCACTATGGCCCATATGAATGACGACATTATCCTCCCTGTTTTCAAAGGAACTGGATCAGAGGATCCAAAACAGTTCTGGTTTTTATGTGAAGCAATGTGGACTGCTAAGACCATTGCGGATCAAGATACAAAAAGAGCGCAGCTGGTTACTTCTTTCAGAGACCGCGCTCTGACCTGGTTCATGAATTTTTCCAGCACTTAGAACCATCTCTTGGCTGATATAAAAGCAGCAATGATAAAGGAATTTAAGAAGCCGAAATCAGAGTCGCAGTGTATCACTGAATTGAAAGAGATTCAGCAGAGGCCCGGCGAATCAGTGTGGGACTTTGATCATAGGTTCAAAGTTCTGCCAGACCAAGTTAGTTTCACCATTGGACCTGCACATCATAAGGAATGGTTCATTGCAGCGTTTCTACCGCATATCAGAACTCCACTCATGCAACAGAAGGTTGCTGAGCAGCAGGAGGCTTTGGAAATCGCGATGAAGCTTGAAACCTCTCCTGTCGAAGATAATTTTGGTATTGCTCAAATCCAAGCGCAGTTGGCAGCGATGGCTCTGGAGCTTCACGATATGAAGAAAGGAAAAACTGGTCGGGAAGAGGTTTGGTGTACACAATGTCAGACAGAAGGTCATGACAAGGAACAGTGTCTTGTGGTAAGGAATTACCTGAATACTGGTGCGCCAAACCCGTTCAACCCCACTATTTTATATTGTGAGATCTATCGGACAACTGGCCAGCATCGACCTAAATACTGCTATCTTCTGCAGAGGTATGTGCAAGTCCCTAAGAACCCTTATTGTAAGTTCTGTAAATCAGTGGGACACAACAAGGATGAGTGTCGCAGCTTTGAACTCATGAGAGAACGAAATTACGATGCTTATCGGGTACAAAAAGAGGGACAGAGCAATGATGGCTATGGTTACCGTGGTGGTGCATCAGGTAGAGGTGCTTTTGGAGGTCATGGTCGAGGTGGTATGGCCAGAAGAGGAAGAGGCTAGGTTGTGTGTTACAACTATAACCAGGCCGGGCATCTAGCGAGAGACTGTCGGAACCCAACTACGACATGTCGGTATTGTCGAGCAGTATATCATGTGATCAAGCAGTGCTCGCAGTTGATAGCTAAGATTCAGGAAAGAAACAGTGCCCCTGCTTAGAATATTCAGATGATTTCTGTCGAGCAAAGACCTGCCCCCGCCATTAATGTTGTTACCCAGAGTGGAGCTACGACGGAAGTGCAGAACAAGGAGAAACAACTTGCCGAGGCTTGGGTTCGGAAGGCCCCAGAAAAAATCCCAACAATTGATATCGAAAGAGAAAAAGAGACATTCATGGAAGCTAAGAGAGATTTTGCTTCTCCTAGCACAATAGTAGCACCTGCGCAACAACATCAGCAGCAGTTGCAGCGGCAAGAAGCTTCGACAGATAAAGTAAGTACACTGTCCTCCTTTTTACAAAGTTGTATGAAGCTCTTAAGAAATCAGAATGCTTTAAGTGAGTTGCAGAAAGTTATTGCTTCCTGTGAACCTCAGCAAAGTTCTGGTCAGGCAAAAGCTGTTAATAGAGTCAGGAGAACTGGCAGGGAAATGAGATTGAATGCTCAGATTGGAGAGTATGATATGACTGATGCTATATTGGACCTAGGATCAGAGGTAAATGTCTTAACTAAGCAAACCTGGGAACAAATGGGAAAACCTACCCTTGATTGGTCCCCTATACAGTTGAGATTAGCCAATCAGTAGAAGATTGTGCCCTTAGGATGATTCTCTAATGTCCCAGTAGATATTGATGGCATCTATACTGTAGTAGACTTCGAAGTTATTGAGATCATTGACAACATCAACCCCTATCCAGCACTACTAGGAATTGAATGGGCATTAGACAATGATGCAGTCATCAACCTGAAGAAGAGACAGATGACGTTCGAAGGGAAAGAACTAAGAGTCATAGTCCCATTGGATCCTTCTCAAGGAGAGAGATACATAGAGCCAGTAAGAGATGAATACCAAGATGTTTTGGACCACATCTACAATATCACAGCAAAGGAAGAAGATTAAGTTGACCCTACTGCCGAAGGTATCATGGATTGGCAGTGTGACAGTTCCTGCATGACAAATTCAAATGATGGCCTAGAGAATTGGCAAAATAGACTGTATGAGCTACATGGCCATCGAAGTGCCAGGATTACCAAGTCTCTTAGATGGCTTGGCTCACAGACAAGAACCTTGCCTGTTTTTGATGGTTTGACGGACCCAGAACAGTTTATTGTGCAATTCTAAGAGCAGGTACCAGACTCACAGAAAATGGAGACTCTGGATTCAGCATTCAGAGCCACAGCAGCCAGATGGTGGAATGGTCACAAAAAGTACATTCATAGTTGGGAAGCGTGCCAGAAGTCCCTTTACCTAAGATTCAGGGACCAACCTCAGGAGGTGCGAAGCAGGTTTAATGGTAAGACTAGTCCTCAGGGACATTTGGAGCAATGCTACGAGGCATGGAAGCATGTACCTCATGAAGAATGGGTACATAGGTTTGTGCACACCCTGGAACCTATCGCAAAGAACTAGTATGCGGAGGTCGAGCTTTGCCACGGTACTGTAAGTTGGGATTGTCTTGTTGATAATTTTGTGCTGACATTTTCTATTAATGAGGTTTCTCCTGCTTTGGACGCAGCTATTAGGATGATCCATACTAAAGTATTTGATGATCAAGAAATAGCAGAATACCAACCTAATTGGAAGGCATAGGAAGCCAATGTAGTAGAATGTTATAACCTCCCAATTGACGAGGATGACGATCTGCGCAACATTAATATTCCTGAGTCAGAAGGACACTATGAAGTACATGGACCAGCAGTTGAGGCACTTGAAGTGACTCAACCCCTGAAGACGCGGACCGTAAACATTGGGTTAGAAGAAAACCCTAAGTATGCTACCATTGGATATTATTGGGATGACGAAATGGTAAGCAAGGTGACCCAAATTCTCCATGAATATCAGGATCTGTTTCCGACAAAGTTCTCAGAGATGAAAGGTATCCTTGGTGATATAGGAGTGATAAAGATCCCTTTGAAACCTGATGCGAAGCTTGTGAAACAACGCCCTTATAGGCTGAACCCTAAGTATAAGGAAAAATTCCGAATGGAGCTGGATAAGATGCTTGCTGCAGGAATCATTGAGCCTGTTGAAGAGTCTGAGTGGGTCAGTCCTATGGTGGTGCAGGCAAAGAAGACTAAGGGAGAAATCAGAATTTGTGTCGATTTGAGGAAGCTAAATGATGCCTGTTTGCATGATCCTTTCCCCACTCCCTTTACAGATGAAGTTTTAGACAATGTTGGAGGTCAAGAAGTGTACTCTTTTACTGATGGATTTTCAGGCTACCATCAGATTCGAATTGCTCCAGAAGATCAACATAAGACAACCTTTGCTACAGAAATGGGATCCTTCCAGTATACAGTTATGCCCTTTGGATTGAAGAATGCACCTGCCATGCTTTCTAGAGTAGTCATCTCTGCTTTTAAGGAATTCATACATAAATTCTTAGAAGTTTATTTTAATGATTGGACTATCTTCGGGTTATTAAAAGACCACATAGCTAGTTTAAGACTTATGTTGGACAAATGTAGACAGCATCAAATTTCCTTGAACTTGAAAAAGTGTATCTTTTGTGCCCCTTTTGGAATTCTGCTAGGTCACATTGTCTGTAAGCAAGGATTGATGATGGATCCTACGAAGATAGCCATTATTGTGAACCTGCCACCCCCAAAGTCTATTAAACAACTGCGCACTACGCTTGGTCATACTGGTTATTACAGGAAATTCATTAAAGGATATGCTCAGATAACAGCCCCTATGGAAAAGCAGCTGAAGAAAGATATTAGGTTTGAATGGACACCTGAGTGTCAAGAAAGCTTGGATATTTTGAAGAAAAAGATGGTAACTGCCCCTATCTTAGTATTCCCTAATTGGAATAAGGAGTTTCATGTGCATGTCGATGCATCCTCCATTGCTCTGGGAATAGTATTGGCTCAGTCAGGTGAAGGTAATATCGATCACCCTATTTCCTTTGCAAGTAGAAAACTGTCCACAGCAGAAAAAAATTATACTACTACATAATGAGAAGGTTTAGCTATGGTTTATGCATTACAGAAGTTTCGACATTATCTGTTAGGATCTCATTTTAAGATGTTCACTGATCACTCTGCTTTGAAGTATTTGGTTAACAAGCCTGTGCTAGGTGGAAGGATATGCAGATGGTTGATTCTATTTCAGGAATATGACTTTGAGATCATAGTCAAACCTGGAAGACTGAACCTAGGTCCTGACCACTTGTCGAGGCTCGAGTCAGGAGAAGAGCCCATTAGCTTGGACGAAGGTCTTCCTGATGCCCAGTTGTTTTCCATTCAAATGGTTGATGATTATTTCCAAGATATTGTTCAGTATTTGTCTACAGGTTTTGCACCCGCCGAAATGACAATGCAGCAGAAGAAACAGCTGGTGGTTAGAGAAGCCGACTTTACCTTAATAGCAGGACAGCTATATAAGATGGGACCAGATGAAATACTGCGCAGATGCGTCCTAGAGCATGAAAAGCCATTAATTTTGGCCGAGGCACACTCTGGCGTAGCAGGAGGTCATTATGCAAGAAAAGCTACAGCACAAAAGATTCTGACAGTCGGATTGTGGTGGCCCACAATTCATAAGGATGCAAGAGAATATTGCCACAGCTGCGACATTTGTCAAAGGACAGGCAAACCATCCAGGAGGGATGAGATGCCTCTAGTTCCGTAGGTAACTTTACAACCCTTTGATAAATGGGCTATTGATTTTGTTGGACCTACCGATCCCCCTGCAAAGAAATCCAGAGCAAGATACATTATTACGGCAACTGACTACCTTACTCATTGGGCTGAAGCTCAACCAATCAAGACCTGTAGTGCTGCTACAGCCACGAATTTTATCTTTGATAACATCTTGTTAAGATTTGAGTGTCCTAGAATTCTTATGAGCGATCAAGGATCACATTTCTTAAATAAGACTATTGAAGTATTAACTGAAGAATTTCAAGTATATCATCAGAAGAGTACTTCCTATCATCCTCAAGTAAATGGAACTGTCGAATCCTTTAACAAGATCCTTGAACATGCTTTGACAAAGGTTTGCAATGCTAACAGAAATGATTGGGACCTTAGAATTCCAGCAGTACTATGGGCTTATAGAACCACCTGCAAGAAGTTGACAGGCCATACACCTTTTAGGTTGGTTTATGGACAAGAAGCAGTCATGCCCATGGAGTACATTGTCCCCAGCCTCAGAATATCTGCTTTTACAGAGATGGATGACCCAGATATGATGAAAGAAAGGCTGGCAAAGATACTAGAACTTGAAGATGACAGATTCATTGCAGGGTTCCAGCAGCAAGTACAGCAAGCTAGAGAAAAAGCATGGCATGATAGACACATCAAGAAGAAGCAGTTCCAACAGGGTGATCTTGTGCTCTTATATGACAGCAAATTCATGAGATTCCTGGGTAAGTTCAAGACACATTGGAAAGGACCATACATAGTGCAGACAATTACTGATGGTGGCGCAGTCCAGTTAGCTAAATTGAATGGAGAAATTTTACCTTCCATGGTGAATGGAAGTAGGTGAAAGAAGTACAGGGACAAACCGGGACCCCTTGATCAGGAGTAACAGCATGAAGGATAGTCTAAGCACCAAGAACAGTTGGAATTGGGTACTAGACTATAATGAAGTTGTTCTTAAAGCTACGAAGTGTTGAAGACTGTCAAAGTCTGAAGGTTGAAGTTTGGTTTCCGTATCGGTCAGGATGAGTCGAAGGTGAATATTGTGTCGAAGGTACTTATCAAGGCGAAGTTGAAGTTAGTGGTTATGTCGAGGATCAAAGGTGTGTCGCAGCCTAAAATGTGACGGATGGGACAAGCTAGACTTGGCGGCGCCAGCATGAGAACTACCCTAACTGCCTGCAATGATGAGATTTTGGGAAAATCTGGCGCCGTGTGGACAGGATTTCTGCCACTCCATCAGATTCGGCATCATTAATACACCATGATGACAGATTCTGCTGCGGGATTCTATAAGAAGCTACACCGGCCTACGACTCCTGCATTGTGCATTTATTTGAGAACTATGTCGAATGATTGTGAATTCCAGGAGTTATAATGAGTGGTCAGGGAGAGAGCTCTGCTGAACCTTCTGAGCAATCCACCCATGCAGCCATGTTCGACCAAGGCACAAAGAAAGGCAGAAGTTCGCTCTAAGAGGAAGGAAGAAAGGCAGAAGTGCGCTCTAAGCTGCACGAAGAAAAGCACCAGTCTTCACAGGAAAACTCTGAAACATCCCAAGATGTCTCCTCCTGGTTTGGCAGAACCAAGGAGGTTGTTTGTCTTATGCACCTTGACACAGAATTCTAGGGACCCTAAGTTGTGGATGGTCAAATGTTCGGCAAGCAGATCGAAGGATGGGGTCACTGATAGATCCAAAAGGCCTTAACCAGCATAAATATTACGAAGGAAAGGAACAAGCAGTCGGAAACCGCATGTATGGCTTCAGCAAGCAGCACACCATGTTTCGCCAACAAGACTCTACCACCAGAAAAGCAGATGAGTGTCCCGGGACGGGACACTGGTGAGTCTTAGGGGCCTGTTGGGGCGCGCACCCTAACAGTCCTTAAGGTGGGTAACTCCGCGGGGTTATGGGAGTTTGTAAGCAGATTTACGACTCAAAATAGTCTTAGGGGTGTCGGGGTTGAGTCAAAGTCCTCTTGTTGTAATAAACCCATGGTTTAAGTCCAAGGTTTAGGGTTCGGGTGCCCATGGTTTTGTAATAAGTGCACTATAAATAAGCACTCTTGTAAAGAAGTCAGTTTAGGCTTTTGGATGTAAGATGAATTGATGTGAAGCTAAGGCTTGTTTGTAAGAAGGTTAAGTCCCAGCTGTGTGAGTGGACTACCTCTGCAGCTATGTGCGCAGAGGGTTTTGGGTGATTAAGGAAATCTGTAGCTGTGTGCGCAGAGGCCTGCAGCTATGTGCGCAACTTTGAGGACTTGAAGGGATCTGCAGCTGAGTGCACAGATCAGAACTGTGGTTTTTGTAAAGATTTGAATAAAACACAGTTCTGTGGATGTAACCCCTAAACTGGGGGTGAACCACGTTATATCGTGTGTTGTGGTTTTTGTTGTGTTGTTGTTATGTTCTTTATGCATTGATAAACATATATCTGATAAGTAAGATCACTGCTAAATATTAATTTCGCTGGAATTCCCAGTAAAGGGTTAAGCAAGTCATTGTTTGTTTATCTAACCGTGAAGCTAAATAAGTAACTATTAAAGATCTGCATTTTATGATTATAATTGTTAGAAGCTAAGGGCACAATAATATCCCTCTTCTGCTTGCAGAAACCTGATTCTGCAGCACCCCATAGCTGTTTCGGGTGAGATTGCAACCTGCTCGCAGGTTGTTGCCGAAAGGGCCAACACTGTGGGTCTTTTGTTGGTGCGAAGTTAATGGTATAAATCCCAGGTCTGCCCTATAGCCCAACGAGTGGTATCCTCTCATCGAATTGGAGATCAATTTTTCTCACCTGCACGAGCACGCAATGAGGACCACTTCCACTTAAGGGGGGGATTCTAATCCATCCCAAGACTCAACTTGACACATCGACTAGTGCCTAGTCCTAGTCAAGTCCTTGGTCGGATCCACAACTTAGTCAACTTAGTCATCTTAGGGGATCATATGATCCATGACTTAATCAATCAACACAAATTTCGACGGGTCATCATTCATGGAAATGGTACTTGATGATTCCAACACATGTCAGATGGCATCTTGAACAGTCAAAGGGCATATAAAACACCGTCAAAATGGAAATAATGCCTCTTCATCTTATTTTAGCTATTGAATGGGAAGAAGACACATGATATATTTGTAATTGTTTTCTTTGTAACTGAAACACAACAGGTAGTTACCCAAGCATCCCTTAGAATTGTATAAATAATTGTAAGCTCAAAAATGAAAGGGGTTTTGGTTCTTTGATCTTGACTCCATTAAGACAACTTCCAAAGAGAAGGCTTAATTCGTTCATGTTGGTTCCTACATCTGACCTATATGTATGTAAATGAGTCTTTCAACTCACAACACCCTTTTTCTTACAGACTAAAGAGACCGACCTCTCACTGTGATTGATCAATACAATTGGATTTTTTACCCTTGGATTTCTCCGTTATCAATTCCTATCTCACATTCTTCTATGATTGGCATTGTCTATTAAATTTGCAGTTGTTTAGTGTCTGGTGTATTCTGTTATTTATAGTTGTTTCTTTGATCAATATAGCATTAATAGCTTCTTCCATAACAGGGACAAACTATTTCAGTCATCTTTGTTGTCTTCTTTTCGACCTCTTGGGTGACACAAATCATCTAGTATGAACAAAATCAGATAACAAACCTTATTTCAAGATGCTTGTAATGTTTATGTTGAAATATTAAAAAGTTTTCTCTTGTCAAGATTAAATATATGTTGGCTCCTTCATTTGAAGAGTCAACACCAAAATATGTCCAGGATGCAGGAATGTAGTCAAGTTGACTTAAGAGTGAGTCAATGATTGTGGTCGGGGCTTGTTGGATCCTTTATTTTTCAAAAGGACCATAATCATAGAAGAAAGTGTGGGATACAAGGTGAAAGTTGAGAAAAAAACCAATAAAGACAATTTTTTTAGGTCCACTCCCACAACTATTCAAAGCCTGCTGGGGCAAGCGAGAGGAAAAATGCAGAAGAGGAGAATCGAAGAAGAAGAAGAAGAAGAGAAGAACAAAGCATAATAAGATCAAATTTTTGGTCAAAGATGGTCTCTTATATATGTCTGGGTTATGGGTTATGTAATTGGGTCATGGGTTTATAAGTTTTGTTGATATATGTAAATTCTTGATAGGTCATTTTGCGGATAGCATATTAAGGTTGTATATCTGTAAGAACCTTTTGTATGAGAGATATGATATTAATATGAATGAATATTATTGGGCCCCTTAAATTTTATGTGCATGTGATGTGTAATATTTTATGTTCTTTGCTTTATATATGTTATGTGTCTTTATCTTATGTATGATTAATCACGTCTGATAATTTTGTGCCATGATATTATGAATGTATATAGTCATTAATTTATCCTTGTAGTTAACCCTACTTATTCTACACGTGTGATGTGTCTTGGTTGTGCTTCAAGTGAGACCTTCCCCTTTGGGGGATTAAAAATTCTAGCACGCTAGAGTATAGTGGTGCCCTTTGTTGGATCTTTCCCAAGAACCTCGATCTCTATTTTGCACCAACAATATATATGTTATGATGCCTTCACATAAGAGGTTACTTAGATTTTCATTCATTTTATTATGTGGATACTAACAATCAACTACTATTGATGGCATGGCATGTACCATTGAATGAGCCTGGAATAATTTGGGTGCTCTATGGAAAACACATAAGTACCACTATACCTTCATGAGATCCCATGATCAAAGGGGTGTGACACAACCTTCAACCCGTCATCACTTGCCTTTATTATTGATGAATATATGTCATGAAAGTAAAGAAAATGTTCTTATTGATTTGCATGTATTTTTGTGTTATTCTAGTGTTCGCCTAATTCAAATCTTATGTTTTATAGTAATAATGTGTCCTAGCATTGTAGGTAATACTAAGTGCATTTTAGGGATGGTTAGGTACCGGTATATGTGTTATGGCGTTATGATTTTTGTAATTATTAAAAGATGCAATTAAAGGGAACTAATAAAATAAATTAGTGGAATTTTCATGTACCCCCACTTGGTAGGAGGCATACAATTATATTATTTTATTTAGAAGGTGATTAAAATAGGACAAGGGATAAACTTGGGATTCATTTGATGGTTTTTTTGAAAAATAGAGGAAGGGAGAGGAGGTCTTAGTGAAGGTCAAGTTTTAGAAAACTCCAACTAAATTATTGTTAAATATACAATATGCAACCTACATGAATGTTTGGTATGCCTGTGAATGATGAGGGGGTTTGAATATTGTGTTATTACGTGGGATTAGTGATCGGTGATAGTTTCAAGGTTGTGGGATTGAAGGCCTCAACTTGAATTAGGTTGGGAGGAGAGTTCTCCTTTTCCCCTCAGTTGTCCATGCTTGGTTGTAAATTGTTGTTGTTGCTAAAACATTTTGGACTTGTTTTTCTAGTGTTTGTAAATCAAATAACAGTTGTTACATTCCATGTAATACTCAAATTCCTCTTAATTTATGGAGCATTTAGTTAACTATTTATATTTATGTAGTACATATTTTTGGTTTTATTGTGCCTACTAGTTAATACATGGATTAATCATTTAAATAAACCACGACTCAATTGAATCAGTTTAGCATTTAAGTTATTCATGATAAATTTAAATGAATTATTAGCTAAATCCTACCTTTTAAATGAAATATTGTAAATGGCTAAAATTAATGAAAGAAGTTAAATCACTATGAAGAAAGGGTCCTTAAACGTGACTGGCTTCAATGGAGGATACGCGGACTCTTTTGCATGGGGAGTTATTTATTTGTAAAACAACTTATGGACCTTTATATTTGTTATCTAATTTTCACTATGGTTGTAGCATTTGCATGGGCCATCATTGGCTTTGTGTACCGCAAGTAGCGTGTTTTGTATGGCCATTGGGTGGAACTTCAAGCAATGAAACATAAGCCTTGACAATGTAATAAGTCATATTCTATTCACCTTCTAAACTTGTGAAAGACTATCTCCATACTAAGGGATTCTATGCTTGTCATTAGTGCACTAAAAGGACTCAACCAAATCTTGTATCCCTATCTCTCAGACATCCCAAGAAACCCGATTTCTAATGAATAAATTCAAAAGGTCTATGTATTATATGTACTTTTTGTCAATGACACTACAACAAATGAAAACTAGGTTGTCATGATAAAAAATGGTTGGCTCGTTGTTAATAAAAAGGGGGTAGTTCTTTGATTCCCCAACCACCTGCCAACACTCCTAGTGCTTTCACTTGCTCAATCTTGAAGGGATTAGAGCTAGTGTAATCTTCCTCATTTCCTCTATCATAGGTTATCTTCCTATCATTCTTTGTATCCCCCATCTCTACACATCTTCTTTGTCTTTTTCGACTTTAGCAATTACTTGACATTCTTGTTGGGATACCCTCTCCTCTAGGACCATCCCTAATTGCTATGGCTCACCCTCATTCTCACTATTGTTTGGTAGAGTATCTCTAGTCCCTCTAAGACTAATTAAAGAAATGTGAAGGCAAATGTGAAGATGTCAAGGACATTACTTACAAGTTCTAAAAATGTTTGTGATTGATAAGCCCAAGCATAATTTTATTTTATCAACCTAGGAAGGTAAACTTTCGAAACACCTTCATTGTATATGCAATCTCAACACTTTTGATTACTATGTTATTGGAATTCTAACAATTGTTTTGGGGTGGTCTTCTTCTTGGACTTCCTCTACTTATTCTACTATTAACAAAAACATGGAGACATGGATGAATCACTCTACAACAAACTATGAGCAGGCATGTCTTGATTCATTGTGCTTCATCTACAAAATTAATCAAACATAATTAGTTTAAAACTTCTTAGGCAACTATGTCAAAGGCAATCAAAAAGTTGATTCATTGCCTTGTTGAGTTTTTCTAGTAATATTGGAAACCAACCAAAATAATCCTAAGACCTTTTGAATGAACATGGTGAAAGCAACCCAAGTGTTATTGTTCTCGAATTGCTAAGTTCTTTAGTCGTATTCATAATTAAAAGAAATGAATTAAACTACTAATTAGAAAATCAAAAATAGAACTCTAAAACAACAAAAAGAACTATTAAGCTACACTGTTATATTCAAACATAAATGAAATTAAGTAGAAATAAAAATAACTAATAACAAAAATAGAATAAATATTATAACACATACGACATTTGGTTGCACACTGCAAGAACAGGCCTTACTATATAGGATGATACAGTTCATGGGATGATCTCGAAGAAACCAACTCACAAATTATAAAGACAACAAAAAATGCAATAAAAAAAATATCAAAATTACTTTATATTAACTTCTCAAATAGACTCAAATCCCACTAACTCATTTGGTTAATAAGTTTATTTATAATGTTAATGTGTACTTCCATGCAATGTTTGGGTAGCAGTTTTCAGAAGAAAAATGCCAGTCTTTGATATTCGATAGAATCAAAAGACATCGTAAACATACATCATGAAGTACTTGGACTAATAGTCCAACAACATCCAATGTTTTCAGAAGAAAAATGTTTGGGTAGCAGTTTGTGATATGATTGTCACTAACCCATTTTATAGTTCATCTCTAGTGTTTTAATCTCAATAGCTCACCTCTAGTGTTTTAATGTAAATGTAAGTCAATGTCTTTATTAAACCCCAAGGATTAGCTTAATTGGTAAGACATGCACACACTCTCTCGGTTCGGGGAGAGGTCACAGGTTTGAGCCTTGAGTCCTTTGGGGTTAGGCCTTTTATTAGGATAGCTGACGGTTTACCACCTCTACTATCCACTAATGTAGAGAAATATTGCTAAGTTTTTTGTGCATATTTTCATGTAAAAAAAAATCAATGTTTTTATTAAAAATTAACATTTAATTACTCTTGTGAGTTCAGGCTAGTTAACTACTTGACAATGAGATTTGGAATGGTGGCCAGCTTCGGAAAGCTTTCACAGCAAAACGCCAAATTTATAGGGACCTGTGAAAGTTCAGTGGCTCACCTTTACCTACACAACGAAATGCCAGAATCTCATGATGGATGTATATTTTATGACTATACGTTTGCCATTTGAATAGTACAGTTCTCAACAGTTGGGAAATATCAACACTGTACGAGTACGTGTTTTTGGCGGGGGAAGATGATATTTTACATTCTATTTGGAGAAGTGGTACATAATGTGCATACCGCAATGTTATGATATACATCAATGTTATAGAATGATTGCGGCTGGCATGCGGGACAAGCTTTAACGAAATAGTGACGTGCCCATTTGTCCTTGAGAAAAGTGCCAACTGTGCACGTAAAAAGCATAAAAATGCCGCCAGCTGTGAAGTGGAGCAGCCAATGACAAAACGACAAAACATAGTCAAACTTAGTAAATGGTCTGACGAACGGTACTTGAAGTTTTTACCTTTAGGCTTCATCCACGTGGTTTCGATAGCTGTCAAGTCCCCATGTGGCCCCACTTTTCTTTTCGTGTCGTTATGGTTTTAAAGGGAAATGTAAAAAGTATCCGCGCTCGAAAGTTGTGTTGGAATTTGAGGACGTTTGGCCCGTTACCGCGTATTTTTCTTCTCAAATACTTTTAAATATTTTTGCAGAATTTAAGATCAAATGGGTAAACAATTTTCCAAAACGTATTTTTGATGTTTAGTTTTTTTCAAAGAACAAAATTCAATCTTCATTACATAACCAAGCAATCAGCTCAAGCATAGTTTCTTTATTGTCTATATACTATCTATCAGCGAAATGCAATGAAACTAGCATAGTTTTCACTCTGTCCATAAAAAAAAAATGTTCCGTCCACCTGCGGTAAACAAAAAACAATATATGTTTCACGGTGTTACAGAAAAAAGAGATTTTCAGAAAATTCATGGTTTTGTACACCATCTACAAATTCCTAAATAGTTAAAAAACCAACATTAATCTTTAATGCCTCCTTCGAGAGTTGATCTGCCAGTTGATTGTGTTCATGATAAATGTGCTGACAAGTATACGAAGTGCATTGACTAAAACGTCAATCCTTTTGCACCAATGATCAAGTGTGAGCACTTTCAAATTGTTTTTTCCATTAACTCGATCAATGACCATCATTGAATCACCATGAACCCGGATTTCAGGTAGTCCCATAACACTAGCAACATATAACAGCCCATAGAGGGCCAATAACTCAGCTCTGGAATTCGTACTGAGTCCACATCCCAACGTGATCAAATAGTAATGTTCTCTGCCAATGTATAAGACTTCTCCCGCGCCACTTGCGTTGTGGGTTGCAGCGCCATCAAAGAAACCCATGGCCTCAAAAAGTTGAGGCCCAGTATCTATATTCCTGATTTTGCATTTCTTAGCGTCGGTTGGATATGTCGCAACCAAATCCAGACAACAAAAAACACAAGCCTGTACTGAAGGATGCTTCCCAGAAAAAACCCAGGCGATTCTACTAAACCAAATAGCCCAATTACATAAAAACAACAAGTACATCCAGCAAACATGTTTCGTCACAACAGTGAACCAAACCCAAATGCTTGAAAACCAACCTACGAACTTCTTTTCCAAAGGGACAATCCACAAAAAAGTGTTGTATAGACTCACTATCGCAATGACAAAGAAGGCAAATGTTGGTCTGATCCATCCCTTCCTCATCAGGTTGTCCGAGGTACTAATTTTATTTCTCATACATAGCCAAGAAATACATTTGATTTTCATAGGGATCCGCCATTTCCATAAATCCTGCCAACGCCAACATTGATGAGAGTCCCAAGAAGAAACTGCTATAAAAAAGATATGTTGTACGGGTCGTGACTTGTCCATCTGCTTTGTTGAATGATCATTTCAAAACATCAGGATCATTTGAGAGATTTAAACCAATAGACTACAGAGACGAAGTATAAGAATCCCATTCCACCTTCCAACTACCACCCAATTCAAGATCATCAACATACAACCACTGAGAACCAATAGCAATGCCAGAGTTGCGGGTGTAAATCTGTTCCAAGGTCACAATACCATAATCGTGCAAATAACTAATCAGACACTGTGACAGTGTGGATGAGCCCTCCATCCCAGCCAAAGGATCAATTCCAATATACACTGAATGTCCAGAGTCAACCTTCCAACATAAAGATTTGCATATCCATCTAAGCACTCTAAGGAAACCATTCCAGATAATGGATGTATTTTGGACAGAGTGTGAACCCAGTCTAAACCAGTCCGCAAGGATAAGCTTTTTCATATATTTCACCTTCAACACCAGGCTCCATAAGCAACTTCCTGTAACAACCGACCGCATATTTTTAACCCTCAAAGCATCATTGAAACCACTTAAATCTTTAATGTTCCATCCTCCCAGCACATAAGGACGGATCAAAGAATCCCATATGGACAAATGAAAGCCCTTCTTAACAACACAACCACCCCACATAAAATTGGCCATCAATATCCTATTTGCATTCAAGACAGAGCAAGGAATTTTCGTAAGTGCAAACCAGTGAATCGGTAGTGCACTCAACACCGACTTAAGGAGAACAAGTCAGCCCCTAAGTGATAAAAATCTAAAGGTCCAATGGTAGATTTTTTGCTCAAAATGCTTAATTAACCAACCCCAGTCCGCCACCCTATAAGCCAGAGGCTTTAGCCAATATCAAAGGTATTTGAAACCCCTTTGTATGGGCTCCATCCTATAGGGGAAGACCGCCTTAACGTGCTCCAGAATGTCAGGAGACAAATTGTTAAAAAGAAAAGATGATTTGTTAGAACTTATAGCCATACCAGTAGCTGTCGTGAAGAGATCAACCGTGTCTAAATTGATCCCATTCCGCACAAGATCCAAAGCCAAACAACATCACATCATCTACGAATAGAATGTGTGTGATCGACAACATGGAAGATAACATAATCCCTCGGATCTTACCCAAGTGCTTCTCCCTGTGAATGATAAGAATCAAACCCTCAACCATCAAAAGAAAAAGCAATGGAGATAATGGACATCCCTGCCGAAGTCCATGGCTAGCAAAGAAAGAAGAAGAGGGCCTCCCATTAATCAAAACCGCAAAGTTTGCGGTGGAAACACATTCCATGATCCAGTTCACAACATCCACCATCAAGCCCATGTACAATAGAATGAGTCTTAGGAATGTCCAATTGACTCGATTGTAAGCCTTTATCATGTCCATCTTGAGTATGAGAGCTTCCAATATTTTAACTCTAATAGAGTGCATAACTTCATGTGTAATCCCCACTGCCTCATGTATTTGTCTTTTCTTCAAAAAACCAAATTGTTCCTCTGAAAGTAGTTCAACAAGAAAAGTTTTCATTCAATTAGAAAGAATTTCGGTAATCACTTTATAAATTAGATTACAAAGAGATATGGGTCGAAATTCAGCAAAATGTCGCGGCTTCCCACATTTGGGAATCAAGGCAATGTAAGTCGCATTCAGAACCAGAGGAATACAACCCCTAACCCTGCTATACTCCACAGCCTGTAAAATATCATTTCCCACAAGATAAAAAAAAATCCAGATAAAACTCAAGGGGCCATCCATCTGGGCTAGGTTCCTTGTATTTAGCAAAACCATGAAGAACAACTTCAATCTCAGATAAGGTAATAGGTCTACCAATATGTTCAGCCTCGACATCCGAAAAACACCGAGGATAGAGACTAAGAACCTCAAGTTTACTCTGCAAGTGTATCGGTTCCTCATCGTGGAAAACCTGCTCAAAGTGGAATTTCCCCTCCTCCATTAATGGCTCATCATCAGAGATTGAATTGCCTACATGATCTATCAAATCCCATACAGTATTTGAATTTCTTTGTGCACTAGCATAATGATGAAAAAAAATTGAGTTGGCATCCCCCAAGGTGACCTAGATCCCCCTACTTTTAAGCCTGATAGAAGCAAATTCAATAGACAAAATTTCATCTTTGTGTTTCTTCAGCTCTATAAACAACACCGTCTCCTCAACAGATAAAACCCTCTTCGGGGTCGAAAGAAGAAGATCAAGGATCTGCTCCTCAATCTCCACCAAAGCACGCTTAAGTTCAAATTTCTTCTTTTTCTCCCAAGTAATAACAACTGATCTAAGAAGCTTTAGTTTCATAAGAAGAGTATAGATGGGATTTGGTTCAGAAATAAAACAACATTCCGAATCCCAAGTATATATGATGAATTCATCAAAATCATCCACCAGTAGCCACTGTATGGTTGAATCTAAATGGATAAGGGATAAGGGACCACCCTTCCACTCCAGAATAATAGGAAAATGATGTGAAATTTTTGAAGGCAGGACCCAAGCTTTGTAATGTGGCATCAAAGGCAAACAACTCTCAACCACCAGAGAACGATTGAGTCTTTTGCCAATGCCTTTAATGCCCACCCGACCATTCCTCCAAGTGGGACCAAGTTTTGCAGAAGTAACATCAAGTGAATGCTACGCAGAGATTAAATTCCAAAAAAATAAACCCAAAGGATCACATCTGGTGTTTCCCCCCCACACCTTGGCAACCGATGTAGTGAGGTTGAGGTCACCTGCAATAACAAGGTGGTCCAAATTTAATAATCCCTTCGAAATGATAGAGTTCCAGAAAACCTCTCTATTGCAGTAAGGAGCGTAAATGTTTAAGAAATTCCAAGTGCAATGTGACCCCACAGCTAAAGCTTCAAGCAGTATGCCAACCTTGGCCACATAGGCCTTGCAACGAAAAAGTCACGGGTCCCATGCCACCAACAATCCTCTCAATTGCCCGACAACATCAACAACGCAAAATTCCCATCTCGGGAATAACTTGGAGAAGACCTTGAGCACCCTAAAGGAATCACGTAGGGTTTCTTGAAGGAACACCATGTTAGGTTGAAAAGAGGAAAGTAACATCCGGAGGGCTAGCTGTTTAGGGCACCCTCCAAAACCCCGAACATTGTAAGAAACAAGACGCATCTAAGAACCTCCACATCGGGTATCCTGTGCTCTAAGAACCCCATCAATTGCAGGCAGTGTTGGGTTGTGAGTTTTGTGCACAACCTCCTTTATCCTAGTAGAAAGTGGGATATAAGAATCATCACCCCCCTCAGAACCAATACCCCAACAAATTTTCCTTGGTTTCTCCTTTCGGGACCTCCTTATGGTGACATTCTCATGTCTGAGAGAAGTTAAAGGTAGGGTGGAAGGAGAATCTTGAGGTTTATCCAAGAAAATGGATAGAGAAACTCTAAGGGAAGGCTGGTCAGCGAAAGAGGGTGATATAGTAGGAGTTGTCTCCAGACTAAGTCCCGATGAAGGGGAAAGTTTTCCCTCACCCATGGGCTCAAACACAGATGGGCCATCCAATCAAGTATCCCCACCCAGAAAATACCAATGCTCCATTGGTCAAGTTCATCAGCCACACTAGTAGAGCCATACCCGACCCCATCACCCACCAAGGCAACCCCAACATCACCCCCACACCAACATCAACAGGGAGAGGCTGCACACCACCCATCGAAGTCACAATAGTGTCACCATGACTGCCATTAGTCAAAACCCCATGGGACAATTCATCGATGGACTCCAATGCCTCAAGATCAAAATCAATGCAAATAGAGTCATAACAGGGTTTAGACTTACCGATGTTCTGCACAGTCAGTGTCACATCTCCATCCACCGCCCGAGTCCGAGTCAATGTGGGAGGCGCCAAAGAGTCACAAACTTGCGAATTAGGAGTCGCAACATGCCAAGGGCTAGCACTGCTAAATAACAAGTGACATGTGCTCTTCAGGTGTCCCCTAGTTCGACAATAGTGACAACAAAATAGAACATCATGTAATCCAGTTGTTGTTCAATTAAACGACCATCCCAATCAATACTGAGAATCTCCTCCAAGCCATCAGAGACATCTAGTTCAACAAAAAACTTGGCCATACACTTATCAAAAGTGTGGAGATGATTCTCATCCACCGCAATGAAGCATCCCAGGACATTTCCAATTGCTCGAAGCAATTCCTTGGTCCAGAGAGGGAGAGGTAGGTCTAGAAGAAAACCCCAAAGGTGCCTCTTCCTGACCTTCGTCCGGTGTGGGTTAAACCCACTCCACCATCTCCATAAAACTAATGACCCCTTCTTAATTAGCCATAACCCATCCAACATACGGGTAGTATCTGCTTCTTCAAGAAACAAAAAGACAAACCACCCATTGGACAACCGACTAACAGTGGGGGAATAGACGAAAATGGACTTCCAGGAGCGAGCAATCCAGCTCAACCACCCATTCTTGTCCAGATGACAGTATTCACAGCGACCCACCAAAGCTCGGGCACTAAGAGAAGTCATTTTCTCCATCACATTGTCTTTTTCTATGACAAAGCACTTCCTCCTCAAGGAGGTCTTATAATCCCTCGCTTTTCTCCTATCCCAGGAACCACCCCCAGCCAAATAACCCATGGTCAGCCATAGGCACTTCAATATCTTCCCACCAACCCAAAACCAACCCAAAAACCAACACCACACTCCTGGCCACCCAAAACACCTCAACCACTTACAACCCACCAACTCAAATAAACCAGCATCGCAGAAAAACTGCCAAGAAGAAGGATCGTCACCCACCAAGTCGGAAACAAGAGAATCAGAACGGAACCACCTCAGCACCCTAAAAACAGCTCGAAAAACCCTCAAGTCCACAAGCTTGACCGGTGATAGAACCCGAAGCCCAAAATAAACCATTCCAAAACAAAAAACCACGTCATGTGATAGACAGTAACCAAACCACCACCTTTCAAACCAATGTTGTTGAAAAAACCTCCTCCTAATCCCTAGCAACACAAACTAGTTTCCATCATGCTCCTCCCACCACACAGAGGGACTGTAGCAACAATCTCCAAATAAAAGATGAAACCCTAACCGAAACACTAATGACCGGCTCCTGTGCTCCATCACGACCCTCCCAACCTAGACATGTGCCAACCTAACCAAAAGAAGGTGGGTAATTATTTGAACTATGGTTTAATCTAAGTTCCATTTATGACGTTTAGTTATTTCTATAAGTTGTCATCAATTTTGTTTGTTAGTTTTTCGAGAAGCTGAACTTTAAAACCTGTTCCCAAATGCAAATTTTAATTGAAGGTAATATGGAAGCCGGTAGGTGTATATTGCATAATGTTGGTGAGTGCTTGGTTTGTGTTATTTTTGGTAAATAATTTAGAATTTTGTTAAGTATATAATAAAAACTAATTTCTTCATTGCTTAAATTCTTTAATAAAAAATTGTTGATGAAAAAATTCTACCTTCATGGTTAAAAGATAACTATTTTAATGAAACGTTATGCGACTCAAGAGATAAAAGATCAAAATGTAAAAAAAAAATAGTATAAAGAGTAAAGATGAAATGAAATTCCATCCCATTGAAGCAAACTCCAAAACAACATATCCTTAGAGTTTTAACTTTCTCTTGCTAACAAAACCCATTGTGTTGCAAATTATCTCACTACAATGACATGTGCTTTGTCATGTCCCAAATTTTTCATTGGGTCAAAATGGCCTAATCACATTTTCCATATTCATTAGAGTTTGTCAAATTGATGCTAAGGGTCAAATAAATGGCAATGAGGAAAATTACTAGTTTCCTAGGTTGGGGGTTGAAACTTTGGATTTGGAATAAGGGGAACAATGAATGATGTTTGAACATTATGATGACATAAATATTTAATAAAGGAGCTAAATAAATAAATACAAGATAAAATTGAAGTGGCAATGGAGCATGGAGACACATGGAGACTATGGGGCCCACACAAGCTAGAAATATTGTGCCACATGGCATCCTCCTCTTTCAATTTCAAATCCATGGGAAGTCTAAACTTTCTTGGATGAGTTAGAAGGCTAATACACTTGGCCATATTCATCATAGATCTAATTTCGGAAGGAATGTAACTTACATGGGAGATGAAGAGTCATTTTGGAGCTAGTGAGACACTTGGACTAGATTTCCTAGCTCTATGAGAACAATGATGAAGATGCTATGACACCTATGACACAAATAAGATCTAAAGGTTGAAATCTAACATATTTGACATGTCAGGTCGAAATAGAGCATCCAAGAGAGCTCTCATGTGAGTTGGGGAAGCTCAATGGGTTCCTACTCAAATTGGGGGAAGATGGAAGGCTAGGAAAGGGAGGACACATGGAAAATCATCATCACACAACCAAATTCGAATTTGCTTGATTTTTTGGATGGACTAGAAACCTTAGAATGCTAAGGATTTTTATAAAATACAGGAATCAACCAAGAGAATAGCTTTTGATCATTTGAGAAATTGCCATTTGTGAATTGTGAGAGCTAGTGGATGACTAGTTTTCTTGTCTTAGCCAATTTTGAGGGTGAAAGATTCCCATATAAGTTGTTGTTTGTAGAGGCCACTTAGGTCTTTCATGGAGCCTTAATGGATTCTTATTTGCAGGTGTAAGCTACAAGGAAGCTTGTGGATTCTTCTATTGCAGCACTTTCTCTCAACCATTTCCAGTTTTTATGGCATATTCTTGCTCATGGAGGGATTGCGCTTTGGGTGAGATATTGATCTCTTTGGAGAAGCTTCTAATGCTCCATTATTTTATGTTCTGATGTAAATTCTCTGTATTTCAAGTTCAGAAGACTCTCAGGTCGAAATGCCAAATATTTCATGTAAAAATGTTAAACAATGAAGAAATAATTTCATTTCCCCACTATCTTGTTGTGCACCATTGTAATGCTAATGATTTCGAATTGGAAGAAATTTTCATTGTCCATTAATAATTGTAATAAGATCAATATTCTCTGTTCTTCATTCTCAGAAAGTCTCAGGTTGAAATATCAAATGGTTGTAAGGAAAAGTGATTATTAATGAGCAAACAATGACCATTTCCCCACTACATCGATGTATGCTATGATAGTGCTGATTATTTAGAATGGAAGAATGTCTCTCTGATAAATTTATGATTAATATAATTTCATTAATGTGTATTACAAGTTTCATGTTCAGAATTTAAGCATTGGAATCAATTTTACTCATTTTAATTGTATTGGGAGAAGATTTGGTGCCTTTTCTCCGAGGGTCGAAATTGTGATTTGGGAGTTGGTTGGGAGAGAGTCATAACAACCTGTATAAACTAAACCATGATGAATATGAGAACTTAAAAATACCCCCCACACATCCCTTTCCTTTTTTCAGGAATTCGAGTGACTTTGGGATCATTTGAGAAGCCATTTCCAGCACTTACCCAGGGGGAATTGGATCCCCACTTTGCTAGTAAAGACTCCTACTTTGAACAGAACATTAAACAAGTTTTAAAAAGTAATTGGGGGCTCATAAAACATCCTTTAACATCATATTTAATTTCTAATATTATTCATGTACCTTCTGATAAAATTTGGGAGCATTCAGGTCAATTTGGAGGTCTAGACATCAAAACTAGTTAAGGTCAAAATTGTGGAAAAAGTGAAACAATTGATCATTTAATAAAATTTCAAAAAGGGACATAACAGTGGTATTAGAGCATGATCTTGGAACCTGATGTGGTATGATATTTATGAGGAAAATAATTCAGGTACCACCATTATATTTTGAAACCCAAAAGTGGTTTTGTTGAAGAGGAAAAAAAAGTGTAGGAGAAGAAGGGATTTTTTTAGGAAACTATAACTAGGGATGAAAGGGGAACCTCATATGATGGTGAGGAGAATACACAAATTATTGAACCTATAATTGAAGACATGAACAAGAATATTGTGAAAGGATTTGAATTGTTGTCTATCCAAAGTTGGGAAAAATATATCGATTTTAAGAAAACCAAGGGGAAACATGCATCAACGTGTTTGAAGGAGTAAAAAGAGGAGACCCATGAAACACCTAGTTTTGAAATAGGTGAAGTAGAAGAATTAGTACATGAAGAGGATCTAAATTCACTCCCAAGTGACTCTGAAAAATATGAAGAGACATCACATGAGTATGAAGAAGTTTCTATTGAAAATACTGAAGATAATTTCAAAACACATTCTACCTTGGAAATGAAACAAAGAGAATCTAATGATGGATGCTTGAACTATGAAGGAGTACCTACTGATGGGTGCTCACACCTCTATGTTGGTGACATAGAGATAACTTTTGAAAGTGTTTCTGCAAGCCAAAATTTCATTAAACATGAAAATGAAGACCTTGTAGCAGTTGAAGAAGAAACAAAATCAACTTCCCCATCACCACTTGAGCTTCATGAAGTTTGTCCAAAGCAAGATGGAAGAAGATGAGGAGGTTAATTTGCAAGAGCCTATTTTCTTGAAGGGTACTTAAAGATGAATTAAAAGAAGATCCAAGAGGCCTTTATCATACTCCAAGACACTCAAGCATTGGTATCAAATTCTTGTTGGAGAGCTACTTCCTTGGAGGTGCCATCCTTCCTTGAAGACATGGAGAAGATTCAAAGAGCAATGTGCAACATCAAAGGCAATTTCATGTATTTGATTTTTGATAGAAAAAATGTCATTGAGATTAGTGAATGGTTACATGAATCCCACTTGAAGAATAATGAAGTTATTCATAAGCTCACAATTGAAAATGAGCAACTTCTTGAAAAGTTGCAAGACACTTGTTTTTACTCCTATGTTTCAGATTGTCAAATGGTAGATTGTTTGGAGGATTCTCATGACATGGTGGATCATGAGAAACGTGGAAATTTGAATGTGCTTGATGTTTTTGAAGATGAACTTGAAGAGATCCAAACACTTGATGTGGTGGAATAGGAACTTGAATTGTCTCTTGATGAAGGTTATGCAATTTTTAAAGAAGAGCATGATTCCTCTACATTGGAACCAAACTATGACAAAGGTTTCACACTTTTGAAGGATCTACATGATACTACCCATATGGATCCTTCACATTATGAAACTTCTGCACTTTTTGATCATTTGGGTGAGTTAGTTCATTCTCCTACATCCTACAATTCTATGTTTTGCAACATTAGTCTCAATGAAGTATGGGTGAAAGGGTTCTTTTTTATGGTGCCACATGAGGAGTATGGAACTCCTAGATTTACTTTTTATGATGACACGGTTGGGGCGCACTCTTATTCACATTTGCAGCAGCATCCTTTGTTACTTTATGATGATGCACATCTACATGGATGCACCTATGATATGCATTTGAGTCACTTGAAGACTCATGGTTTTTCTTGCTCAACACTTGGTTCATCTGATGTCGGAGGAACTTCATCCAATACTAGGGTGAATAGATTTATGATTGGAGAAAATGTTTGTTTCTAGAAACATAATTTGTTATATCTTTATGATTCTCTCATTTATGGATGTATGGGTGAGACTTCTTTGAGTCATTTTAAGTCTCCTTGTTGCTCTTGCTCATTATTTGGTTCAGATTTTACTGGAGATTCTTCATTCACTTCTTGGATGAAAGAATACATGGCTGAATATTTTGATGCATATCACATACTTTTGGAGCAGCATTATAGGACATGGTATCCTCACCTATTCCATTGGAGCATATTTGATTGGTCACTTGAAGCTTGT
This sequence comes from Pseudotsuga menziesii, assembly GCA_001517045.1. Lineage (NCBI taxonomy): Eukaryota > Viridiplantae > Streptophyta > Pinopsida > Pinales > Pinaceae > Pseudotsuga > Pseudotsuga menziesii. The sequence goes on along the minus strand of LPNX011031172.1, from coordinate 206,092 downwards.
ATGCACTTGGAAAATGGTGGTCTACTTACTTGGAGGTATAAGCACTTTCATGATTTTTTGATGAGGCACCTCCTTGATGTACATTTTTATTATGTTGTTATGTACTTTGATGATATATATTATGTACTCATGATGTTTGGAAGAATTCATACAAGAAAATGGAATACCGTAATTCTCTTTCCGAATGGTATGGGTTGGAGAGCACTCTTAATTGTTGGAGTGCAATACAAGTAAGGGGACCTTGGGATAGTCTTTAGTCCCATTGATTTCACTTTTTTTGGGAAACAGAAAGTCTGGGAGATGGATTCCCCAATTAAAAAAGTGATTTTAATTAGAGTGGTGCAGCAGCAATCATGGTGGTTCCTCTCTCAAATCTTCATGGAATCTCAAAGACTCAAAGTTGGGAAACTCAGTGGCAACTTCAAAGAATCATACAGAAAGCAGGTTCCTCAACACCCATGTTTGAAATTGCTTGAGGACAAGCAATATTGGGAAGGGAGTATTTTTAATGTCCCAAATTTTTCATTGGGTAAAATTTTCCTAATCACATTTTCCATATTCATTAGATTTTTTCAAATTGATGCTAAGGGTCAAATTATTGCCAAGGAGGAAAATTACTAGTTTCCTAGGTTGGGGGTGGAAGCTTTGGGATTTGGAATAAGGGAGAAAATGAATGATGTTTGAACATTATAATGGTATAAATATTTAATAAATGAGATAAATAAATAAATACAAGATAAAATTGAAGTGGCAATGGAGCTTGGAGACACATGGAGACTATGGCGCCCATACAAGCTAGAAATTTTGTGCCACATGGCATCCTCCTCTTGCAATTTCGAATCCATGGGAAGCTTAAAGGTTCTTGGATGATTTATAAGGCTAATAAAATTGGAAATATGCATAATAGGTCTAATTTGGGAATAAATGTAACTTACATGGGAGAGGAAGAGTAATTTTGGAGCTAGTGAGACACTTGGACTAGATTCCCTAGCTCTATGACAACAATGATGAAGATGCTATGACACCTATGCCACAAATCAAATATGAATGCTGAAATATGACATATGTGACATGTCAGGTCTAAATAGAGCATCAAAGAGAGATCTCATGTGATTTGGGGAAGCTCAATGGGTTTCTACTCAAATTGGGGGAATATGGAAGGCTATGAAAGGGAGCACACATGGAAAATCACGAGCACACACCCAAATTCGAATTGGCTTGAGTTTGTGTAAGGATTGGAAACCTTATAAGGATAAGGATGTTAATAAAATACAAGAATGAACTAAGAGAATATATTTTTATCATTTGAGAAATTGTCATTTGTGAATTGTGAGAGCTAGTGGATGACTAGTTTTCTTTCCTTAGCCAATTTCGAGGGTGAAAGATTCCCATCCAAGTTGGTGTTTGGAGAGGCCACTCAGGAATTTAATGGATATTTAATGGAGTTTTATTTGCAAGTGTAATATACAAGGAATCTTGTGTATTCTTCTATTTCATCACTTTCTCTCAACCATTTCCAGTTTTTATGGCATATTCTTGCTCATGGAGGGATTGTTCTTAGGGTGAGCTATTGATCTCTTTGGGGAAGATTATAATGCTACATTATTTTATTTTATTATGTAAATTATCTGTATTTATAGTTCAGAAGACTCTCAGGTTTAAATTCCAAAATGTTTCATGTAAAAATGTTAAACAATGAAGAAATAGTGCCATTTCCCCACTATCTTGTTGTGCACCATTGTAATGCTAATGATTTCGAATTGGGAGAGATTTTAATTATCCATTACTGATTTTAATAATCTCAATATTATATTTTATTCATTCTCATAAATTCTCAGGTAGAAATATCAAATGGTTGTAAGGAAAAGTGATTATTAATGAGCAAACAATTACCATTTCCCCACTACATTGATGTATGCTATGATAATGCTGATTATTTCGAATGGAAGAATGTATATATGATAAATGTATGATTAATTTATGGTCATTAATGTGTATTAAAAGTTTCTTGTTCATTAATTAAGCACCAGAATCCATTTTACTCATTTTAATTGCATTGGGAGAAGATTTGGTGCCTTTTCCCCAAGGGTCGAAATTGTGATTTGGGAGCTGTTTAGGAGAGAGTCATAACAGCTTGTATAAAATAAAAAATGATGCATATGAGACCTTAAAAATTTACACCACACATTCCCTTCATATGTTCATAAATTCGAGTGACTTTGAGATCATCTGAGAAGCCATTTCCGACAATTACCCAAGGGGAATTGGAACCCCAATTTGCTAGTAAAGACTCCTACTTTGAACAGAATATTGAAAAAGTTTGAAGAAGTAATTGGGGCCTCATGAAGCATCCCTTAACATAATATTTAATTTATAATATAATTCATGTACCTTATGAGAAAATTTGGGAGTATTCAGGTCAATTTGGAGGTCTAAACATCAAAACTAGTTAAGGTCGAAATTGGGGGAAAAAGTGAAAAAATTGGTCATTTAATAAAATTTCAAAAAGGGACATTACATGATTATGATATGATTTGGTTCACCAATAATAAAAAAATTCTCAATGCTCCTTTGATATTAACTAAATTGGGTCATTAAAATTCTTCATTGTTTTTAGTTTTTTCATCTTTTTTCTTCTTTAATATTAAAAAAATAGATAAACTTAAAATTATGTAAATATTAGGATAAATTTAATGTCTATAGTTTATATATATACCACATAATATAACTAATTTGACAAAGTTTAATTTTCTTAGAATCTCCTAACCAATCATGTTATTATATTTTCATTGAAAATGGTTGAGAGTACTGCATTTTGCATTTAATTGGAAAATAATTATGAATCTAATATCTTCAATAATAATGGATAATGTTGGCCTCTTTCTACTTCCTGTCTCAACCCGTGGCTCAACAACAACACAATACCAACATGACACCAAAAGACATCGGCCTGACAGATCAAGCTCAGTCGACAATGCATGCGAAGCAGGCGCAGTCTCACCACAGATATCTTAATGGGTAACCGCTAGAACCATGTTTCTATAGTTGGTGAGGGATTATAGTCCCTTGTCATGTGGCCAAGGTGCTTGATAAAGGAGATAGGATTGATTTTTACTACTATGTGACAACAACACAGTGAGACATCGTGACTTGCGCACGACACAACCTCGTCCCTACGATCCTACAGCTGGTGCGACGGTGCGACACAACTGATTCCTTATACTCAATAGAGAGTGCGTGACCACACTTTTAATTAACAGTTTAACCATGAACTCATACATACCATTCCAACCAACTTAAGTATTCCTTCTCGTACTAATAAACCAAATTGCGACATACATTCAACAGTAACTATAATAATGCAAAGTAAGAAAGCATTCACATAAACATTTATCGTTCAACAATATTCATCCATATAACATGAGAAATAACGTGGAAACCCATCTGGGAAAAACCACTAAGGTTCTCTTCATCTAGCATGATAAATGGGTATAGCACCTTGCATTCTTCAACTTACAGACTGTTCTTGAGATAATTATTTTTTACTCAATATTCTTTCTCTCATGCTCTCTGGTTTATTTCCCTATCTACTCCTATTGATCCCCACACATCCTGGATCGACTCTTCCACTTTACTATCTGTGCACTCAGTTGCAGATTACTCTACTACTAGCAGTATGTGAACACAGCTGCAATATCCGTGGCTCAAAATCCTTCTACTTCTACTATCTAGCCAACTTACTAAACTTACATAACCTTCTGAACAACAAAAACCTTCGAACCCTTATACAGAGTGGGTTTTTTCTATTTATAGTATCTACGAGAGAACACAGGGTCGATTGAGTACAACTTAGTTATTACAAACTCAAAAACTTACAAAAATATCTTTGTTTCATAAATGTTGGCCCATACCTAGCTGTGAAAGTCTCGAAAGATATTAACCACATCTTTAACTAGCCATGGAAATGTCTTTCAGCTCTTCTATACTGGTCATAACTAGTCACAAAAACTGTCCTTCCTTCTTCCACTGGTTCGTCCTTCTGCAGTCTTCCTTGACTTTTACCTATCTAGCTTAACTCTTCTATCTGTCTCTTCTGTCGACTCAGATCTTCCTTACTCATCACAGCCATCCTCATCACAACTTATTTCCATCCTTAACCTTCCTTCTCTCCATCGCGAGCATGTTTTACCTTCTTGCATTGGTTGCTTCCTTCTCTTTTTGACCTGTTTTTACCCTGTTGGAAATGCACTTTTCCTCTTTTGCTTGCGCACTTGATTTATCCTTGTGCACTTTTCCTGGCCCTTTTCCTGGCCCAACAGGTCCCCAACACTCACATGTGGCTCATCCCAATCCCCTAAGAAAAAAGGGACTTCTCTGCAAAAATGGCTTGTTGTAAAACTTCATGTTTGCCCAAAAACTTATGTTTCTGGCGCGAGCTCAGACTGCGCGGGAGGACCAACCTTGTCCTAGAATTCCTTCACCATCTATTTCACTTTTTCAACTTCCATTGTGACTTCTTTTTCCTGTGCGGTGAACTGCTCTACATGGTTGGAACTGATATGTTTCGATGGTTCTGCCTCTAGTGATTGTGCTATTTGTTGAAGCTTCTGCTGCACAGGATGAATAAGGCCTGTGAGCCGCACGACTTTCGACTGGTGTGTCTCCACCTTGGCCTACCTAGTTTTCTCTTGGTCATGAAGAGCCTGGACTTCCTGCTGCAGATGTTTGATCTCTGCCATCTTTGTAACCTTCTCCTGAAAGGGCAGCTTCTTCATCTCTGCCTTTGCAGCGCTGATTTTCTCATATGCTTGTCATGCGCTTTCCCTTATATTTTCTGTAGTCTCATCCTCTATAAGTTCTTCCCAAATCATGGAAATGGTTTCTACTACCTTTGCACAGAGTGTTTCTCCCTTGGTGATATTCTCAACGGCCTCAGATTTTGCTCTTCTTCTCTCCTCAAACACCTCAAGAGGTGTGCTCGGTACCTTCCTAGATTGAAGCTCCTCCACCTGCTTCTTCAACTCCATCGCAATACACAACAAGTGGGAAACCTTAGCTGTTGAGTCCTCATCTTCCTGGCCTGCTTCTGGTGTGAACTCTGTGACTACGCCCTTAATGGTTTCCACTAATGCAACCTGACTATACTCACGTGCCTCAATTTCATGCTTTTTCCCCTTAAGGATGGCCTTGCGTTCCTTGGCCTTCCTTTGCTGTTTTGTTTCCTGATAGGAAATGACATTCTCCCTAAGTCATACCTCTATCACGAATGCCTGTTGCAAGTCATAGAATTCACCCAATGTTAGTTTGGAGAAGTTGATATGCAGTGTGTCAAACTCCTTGACAACATCATCGAATGCACTCGTCTCTGTCCCTGTTTCAATTGTGTGCCCATGGATTTTTACTTTGATCGGTGGCACTAGCTCTGGTACAACTAATAAAACACTGGGATCCATGCCATATGTCTCGACCTCAACGGTGGCTTTGACCTTGTTAATGGAATCCACCAATTTAGTGATGTGGTTCCCAACTTGATCAACTATGCTTACCTATTGCATCTTTAGAATGACAAGGCTATCCTTGGTGACTGCAGATACAACTTTTACTATTGTATGGATATCCTCTTCAGTCAAGGTATCCGTGTTATCTGTCTTTCTAGCTTTCCTTTTCTTGCGTGGGGGCTCCCGTCCTTATTGCTCCATTTTTTATTGGGTCAGGATGTTGTTCTGACTAGGTGTGCGCTATGAATCATCATGATTAGAGATACCCCTATCCTCAATATCATATTTTTCTTCCTCTTCTTGCGATCGATTGTCTTGTCTGTCACCTCCATCATTTCCTTGGCCATTGCCTTGGTCCATTGGTGGGTCCTCTTGGTTTTTTTCTTCGGGAAACGACTCTGGAAGTGGGACGCTCCATTCATTTGGCCATTCTTCGATGATTGCATCCACATCAGGGTTAGGGATCATGAACCATGTAGCAGGGATTTCTCCTTCCTACAGGGGCAGGAATGGCTCCCTTCTATCTATAGGACAGAAGGGTAGGTTCCTACATGGATAAAGACTATGAAAATGGAAAAACGGAACTGACAGAATAGTAAACTCACACTAAGGCTAAGAATAGAAAACTAAAGCTAAGCTAAACTATAAGCTAAGGAAATAACAGAAAGAAGGAGATGAAGCACTAGTGAACCCCTCTGCAGAAAATGGGTTAGGGTTCCACCTCCTTAAAAGCTCCAAATAAACATAAGCTATAATGGAAAAACCTACAAACAATGTTAAGCAAAACCCGCAAATAAAAAAAATGGTTAGAAATCAAAGCAAACTAAATGACTAAGAAGCAAAACATGAAAGCACAAGTATACCTTCTCTAGTGGGAATGGGCCACCATGCCCTAGCTTGTGGAAACCTCTCTCTCTTGGTTGGGGAGCAATGGCTCAAATGGAAATGGAGATGGAGGAGAGGGAGTGTGGGTGGTTTGAGAGGAAAAGGTCTCAAAGCATCCATGGGCAACATAACAATAGGTAATGGGAGAAGTGTTTTGAGAGTGACCCCCCACCCTCCTTTTATAGATTTTCCAAGGGGTTTTAGGGTTTTAAGCCCTTGGTCAGGGTTTTAGCCCCTTTTCTGGGCTTTTAGCCCCTTTCGCCCTAACTTTAGCCCTTTTTAGGGTTTTAGCCCCCTTTTGAGGGCTTTAGCTCCTAGTGGGCTATTTTGGGATCCTTTTTGGGGTTTTTAGCCCTTTTTCTTCATCCTTAGGCTATTTTGGAGGTGTGGGGGTCTAATGGAAGGTCTAATGGAGTGATATGAGTGTTGTAAGATGGTGTCTTTGGGTGGTGTAGGCCATTGAGAGCTATGTGGGGGATTTTTGGGTTAACAGATTTCCCCCTGATGTGTGAGGGCAAGAGCTCAACATATGGCTGATGGACATCATAGGATTTGCTATATAGAGGTGGTGCTTCTGGGGCTAGGGCATGGTGGCTTTTGGTTTTTGTATTAATTTGGTTTCCATCAATGGGTGAGATACAATAAATGTGTGACATGTATATGGACGAGGCAGGCATTCCCATGCTTGTGACAATGTCAAAAGAATCATTTGATCCATGCTCTAAAATACAAGAGCCGATCATATACAATTGATGTTACAATAATGGTTGCCTCCATGTGAGGATGAATATAATACTGATCTGATATATTGGACTCATGGCATTCTCATGGAATGCTATATCTTCATGACTGATGGTCTGCTGGATCTGGTTCATAGCTGAGTGGACTCACTGATTGAGAGTTAGAGTCTCTGTGGTACAAGTATGTTGCATCAATCATAAAGGTATATCGAAGCACTGCTGGGGCTTCTGAACACTATCTCCAACGCAACCCGGAAATCACAAGGGACATAACCTGTTTAGGTCCCTCGAGTGGACTCACCAATGTGCTAGAGTTGGGTGACATATGGGGTCTTCGACCAAGTACTGTGTGGAACAAACCCTGCATGAATCTCAATGGTGCAATGATGGAGTTGAAGTTGAGCACGTGAGAAACAAAAATCCCAAGAGGCACTAAGCACTCCTCTCAAGTGGTCCAAGGAACTCATCAATGATGTAAATGAAACCAAGGTATAGGGACCTCTGGGTCTATCCTCTGGAATATGTATGTTGGCATCGACAGAGGGAGACCTACCCCTAGCTAAGGCAATGATGTTTCCTTGAATAGGAGCGCGAGGGAGATAACCGAAAGGTGTGAAGCAATCTGCGGACTGACTCACTGAATTGGGCGGGGGAAGGGGAGGGAAGGGAAAGAACTGAACAGGGGCAGGGGGGAGTGGGAGACTCAAACTTCCTTTTTTCAGAGTATGACGGTAAGGTGGACTAGGCAAAAAATGAAACTGACTCAAGGGAATGGGATCATAGCTGTAATACCGAGAATGTCGCTGCAGATGGGAAATACTTGGAGGGGGTGGACACTTTTAATACTGATGGGATCCAAGGAAGACACATTGCAGAGTACTCTGAACAAAGGCGACCCAATGTGGGGATGCTTCCAAACTATTTTCTGTGGGGTGGTGTCTAGGGACACTGTTGTGGTACGATCTTGTGGATTTTTGGCGAGCCTAAGAAGGTAAATGCTCGATGGTGCTTTCAATTTTAGAGAGTCTCAGAAGCACAAAGAAGACTCCAGTGGGGGCTCTTTTTCGTTGCTAGTCTCCTGTGCCCAAAAAAGGATAAAAGTATACATAGGAGAGCTCGCCCATCCTGGAGTGGATGAGAGACTTCTTTACCGTTGGTAGTCTAATCGGGCCAGAAAATGTTAAACCTATACTAGCTAGACAATCATTCAAATACTTTTATGAGCATGAACAAAACCAAGTTTTCTTGGCAATATTTTCTTGTTGAGATGGCTGGAAAAGAGCTTAATGACAACCGGTGGTGAGCTTTTTCATAAAGTGCGCCCCCTCTACCCAAGAAAGCATAAAAGTATGCAGAGGGGAACGGTCTTGGATTGAGTGTCCCAAGGAGGTCCTTTTCATGAAATGGTCTACATGGTCCTCAAAAGGAGATAAATGAGACGATGTAGATGCCCTTTCCTATACTTTAGAGAGCGAGAAAGGAAGTAGTTGTGCTCGAAAAAATTTTCATTGTTTTAAGGAGTCAGAAAAGAGCTTAAACGAAAATCCAATGTGGTCAATTAATGGTGGCACATGCTGTGCCCCATGTCAGGACGGTGTACAAAGGTCCAAAGGTCCAAAGGTCATCCACATGGTATGGACGGAGAAAAAGGCTCTAAAACATACCAATACATGCGTGGGATAGATCGCGGCAGAGGCCTGTGAGTCGGTGCAGCAGAGGCACGCAAACCGAAGTGGCTCTAGGACAGAGGTCAGGAGAGCGTGTGTATGTGTTGCGGTGGACGGACTTGACCACATGCGATGTGAGTACAAGTCTGAGGTCACTTATATTCCAAATACATGTAAGAAAAATAAATTGTTTTGTGGATGATGGTCCTGATGTCTGCGTCAGGTGTGGTGAATGGAAAAGACAACTATGTGTTAAAAATGCAAAATAAAAGCTAAAATTACAGTCCTTAATGGGCGGCAGCCCAAAAACTCGCATGAGTTGCGGTTGGGAAGTGTGATGCAAGTATAGGTTTGTGGACACTTGCATTGTCATTTCATGGATCGTAAATTGAGGTGACTTGTGGAAATAGTCTCGAAATTGGTCTGTTAAACATGAGACGATGGTCTCATCAGGAGATGGAAATTTGAGACCAGAGGTGTGAGAGGTGTCTCGAACTAGTTCCGGGTGATTTTGGATTAGCAGCTGATGGTGCTACCCCTAACTTGTGCTAAAAAAAGTTGAAAAACAAGAAAGGGAAAAAAAACTACGCTATAAGGGACTCATAGTGGTTATATCAGGCATAGAATTTCTTGAGGTGGAGCTCGTTGTGTGACTTCTTCAAGAGTCAACCATCTGAGTCAGCGAAGAGGTATGCCCCCTTGCCGAGATGAAGGTCATTGGCAAGGTGGGATGATGAAATTTGGTCTTTTATGGGAAGAACCGATTCCACACTATGGTTTAAAGGGAATGGGGTAAAACTGAAGGCGGTCTTACAAATCTCCCTGTCATCGCGTAAGTGGTGCTAGGATAGATCAGGTGGATCTTCTATAGACGACAAGACAGAAGGGAAACTGGTGCTAGCGATCATGTAAATGGTATTAGTTGTGGTTTTTGTGGTGTTTCCCCCAATATTTATTGGAGGAAGAGGGGCAGGCCTGGAGACGGGAGGATTCTTTGATGGACCTCAAGGTAGGTGCAACATCATCACAATTGGATGGACATGAGTCAACACATTTTGGGGCCTTAGAGGTAGGGTAGGTAGTTTAAGGTACCACACAGGATCTCCTAGTGTGAAATCTTGTAGATTACGGGTTTCCAAGACAGACTTACTCACGATCTCGGATGGTAGGAAAAGGAAAAGGAAAATGTTGATCGGGAATGAACCCCACTATTTCCCTGGTAATTGAGGTTGTGGCTGTGGCTGGGGAAACAATGGAAGAGACAGGTCTGATGGATCGTTAGTGATGGTGGAGACAAGAGGGTTTGTAGAACTATACATCATGTAAATGGACATGATGTCCGAAGAAGGCGGTGGTGGGTGGACTTCTTCGATTAAGGTGATTTCAGACTCAAGGGAATGTTGACGGAAGTTAGCGAGAGCCATTCGAAATTTGGGCAAGTCTTGGCAATGGTGAGAATAATGGCCATACAAGCCGTAAAGGGTGCAAGCATGGTTTGTCCTCAATGTCTTGTTCCTAACTTTTGGTGTGGTTGGGAGTTCAACCACGGGGATGTTTTTGTTTGTATCCATGGCATCTAAATGCGCACAGATCATTGGGGTTTCAAGGCAATTCTAAGTTGGATGGATCTGTTGTTCGCAGACAGCACAAGGTGGGGCTTGTCATGGTTTTGCGGTGGCTTTGGTGTTCTTACCCCTAACCCTTTTGGGTTGCGGTGGTGCGGGTGCAGGTGCGGCGGTTGGATTGTGCAGACCAGGTGGAGGGTGAGACTCGATCGCAATAGGTTGCACTCGACCGTGATAGGTTGCATCGGGGTTAAAACAACCTGGGGAATTACTGGTTGAGCTGGTGGATCAACATACCACATTGGGATGCCCAACATAAAGTTAGGCAAGCTTAAGGTGGCCATGACCGGCTTGCTCATGACACTAGGTGGGGGAAAGAGGAAGGGAATCGTATGGATTAGAGATGATCCCAGATAACTCCCTGCTGGTTGCATGTGGGGGTGAGGTTGTGGTTGCAGCTGTGCGTACTGCTGCTGCTGCGGGTGATGTTGCGGTTGCTGTTGGTGTTGCGAGTGCGGACAATGTTGTGGTTGTGGTTGGGGCTGTGGCTATGGTTGCTATTTGGGTGTAGCGGTGCTAGATGAGACCATGCACAAATCCACAGTTTTCTTTTGTGTTGGTGGTGGTGACACCAACGGGAAAGGAGCCGTCATGGTGGGATCTGTAAACAACCTAGGTCCCACATTCAATAGTGGGGAGGCTGATGTGTTTTCAACCACAGTGTTGGTTGCAGGGATGACATTAGCGTGTGTGGTTTCCACTTGCGGCTCAATGGTGGTGATGGTAGGGATAACGTTGGCAGGCGTTGTTAACCCTTGCGGATCATGGTAAGTGAGCTGTTCAACCATCACAATCTTCCCTTCATGGGGGAACATCATGAGGTGGAAGATAGTTGATGCGACTGCTCGCATGGCATACATGTAACTCATCCCAAGGAGGAGGTTGTAGTCCAGTTGAGCGTTGACAACTTCGATGTCAATCAATACTGTTTTCCAACTTAATGTGATGGGGACATGAGGGAGGATTCCTTGGGATTTAGTGGGATGTCCATCATAAGCCCGCAAAGTCGTGGAGGATGGTTGTAGAATTAGTGGTCCAAGTTTCTGCCAAACCAAGGTAGACATAACGCACATGGATGCCCCCTCATCCACGATGCACCGATGCACAACCAAATTCCGGATGGACAGTGGGATTTGGAAGGCGATGGTTGAGGGCATGCGCAGTTCCCTGTTCTCCATGTCAAAGGTGATCAGTTTGGAGTCGGAGGGGTCTAATACCCCTAGAGCGGCTAGTAAGGGTTTCTGCTGCATTGGGCACGTTTTAAGTACCTCAAGAGTGGACATGGCGGTTGGAATTTGGTCCAAATCATCCACAATGCTATAGCTGACTACAACTCTAGTTGTGTCATTATTGGCAACTCTACGTATGGGGGGGCGCGGGAACGGGTGTAACTGAAGAGGTAGGTTGATTGTCTTAGGCATGGATGCTGCTGATGATTCACTAGGTTCGGTGGTGGTACCGTATTGATTCTGTCTGGTTTGCAAGTTGACCTCCTCAGTCGTCATGGCTAGCAGGTGATGTACACCTGTTTTGGCCATGGGAGGTGCCCCCGGAGTGTTGGGGTTGGGTTGGGGAGGGGGTGTGGTTGCCACCAATCCTTGGGCTGGTAGTGGTTTTTGAAGCACCATGGGGGGAGGTCCTTGTGGTGCCTAGTTGGGTTGGGCTTGATTGGAAACATTGGCAACCTATTGGGCCTCATTTTGAATGGCCTACTTAGTGCGAGCCATGAGGGGACACTCAAACGTGTAATTCCCATAGACATCACAGAGTGTACATGGTTGGTTTGTGTGCAACGAGGCGTTGCATCTTGGTAGATTTTTTCATGGGGGGTTTTGGGCTAGCTGGTTTGCTACAGCATTGTTGGGAGGATTCAGTTGTTGACCAACTCCCTGCGGTTGGTTATTGCCTTGGTTACGGGGCCAGTTATTCCTAGCTTGCCCTTGTTGATTGTTGGGGGCAGGCTAGTTGGAATGGTTTTGTTGTGCAAACACTTGTCCCAACAGAGCGGGTGGAGCGGGGGCGAGGGATTGCACAGGTTGTATTGGATATGCATAGTAGATTTGTTGAGGTGGTGGTGCCACAAATGTGGGAATTTTCCCCACATACTACTGTGTTGGCCAAGCCATGGCCTGAGTTTGCTGCGATGGCATAGGTTGTGCATAAGAAGTTGTTGCTCTAGACTGGGACATCATTCTAGCATAGTCCAAGGATTGGTTATAGTAAGAAACACTAGCAGTGTTGCTTGGTTGTGGTGTAATGGCAGGTGGTGTCGGTCGAGGCTGTGGTTGTTGGGAGACCGACCCTATGATGCTGTCCGCAGTGTGGGATGCCCCCGGTGTATCGCGGTAGGAGGTACTTGGACGGGGAACGTCTGGAATGAGGGTATATAGGTATCTAGACTGGGCATAGATGAGGTCAAATTGTTGGGCCTTTAGTATGGCCTCTTCTTTATATTGGGGATGTTCAGATGCGACGTCCTTTGCGACGGGTGGGAGCAAAGTCTTAAGGAACCAATCCAAGAAGATCCTGTCGTCTAGTTGTATTTTGCATAAGCTATGGCATCGCTGCCACTCATGGATATGGTCAGTTATGTGAGTGGCAGTGCTTTGACAGTAGGATAGCAAGATATCCATCCCCTTGTCATATTTGACAGGGAGCTGGAAATATTGTAGGAACATGAAGGCTAAGGATTTGAAGTCAGGGTACTTGGCTTGTGGCAGCTCAATGTACCATTTGGCCACAACACCTATAAGGGTGCATTGGAATAGCCTCAACATGATGGAGTTGTCTACGATGCTATTGGATGAGCACCATAGATGGAATGTCATTATGTGGTTTTGGGGACATTCCCTGGCTTTGACTTCAAACTTGGGGATGTCTGATGGCAGCTTAGTTGGCATAGGTGGCCAAAAATCTTGGTGGCGGATGGGGTTGTTTGTTAATCTGGACAATTCAAGCAATTTGAGATGAACCATGAAGGGAAAATTTGACCCCAAATTAATGTGGGATGGAGCTGTGATGGTGGTGGGATTTACAGGTGCATAGTGCATCTGCACAGCTGGGGGTGCTTGTGGTGGCACCATTGCGAATGGGCCAGTGCCCCCAATTGTTGTGGGTGGGATAATATGAGTGGTGGGGACACTACCCCTATGTATGGAAGTAGGGGAAATGTAAGTGGATGGTCCACTGGCCCCCTGTGTGGCAGGAGGGTCAGTGTGTGTGGAGGGGCCACTGCCCCTGTGTGTTGTAAGTGGGCCAGCTTGGCTGGTGACTATAGGTGGTGGAAGCTGACTAATGATAGTCTGCATGACTGTGCTTGGGCCACTTTCCAAGTTGTGGGTGACAAGTTGTGATGTGGACCTGGGTCCACTTGCTAAGGCTAAGCCAAAAAATGGATCCGGGTTCGCACTAGCCATGGGGCTTGAAGGTGCGGTGTGGAGGTCTGGTTCAGACTGATATGGGTCTGAGTCAGAATCAAACATTGTGTGGCCCTTTGATGGTGTGGGAGATTGCTAATAATGGCTTCGATGGTGTTGATCGAGTGTTCTGAATGGTGGTGGTTCGCCTCTTAGGCATGAGGAAGAGCGTGGAGGATCAATTGTGCTTGATTTTATGTGTGAAACTGGTGGTAATGAGATTTGGACCCCGATTTAAGTCGCTTCCTATTGGGTGCAGGTGGTCACTTGACCACTAAGATTGCCAGAAGACAGCACTTGGCTTGTTCCTCACAGGTGCTTCTACTCAGTCAAAAGGGGTCGTTGCTTGTTTCGCTTGGAAATTCCTCTTAGCGGCCAGCTACTTTGGGGTTCCTGTGGTACAACTCACAATGATTTTCTAGGAAGAGCCCAAGTACTTCCTGTTTGTGCCAGAAATTGTTTCCAAGGCTAAAGAAACAAGCCAACACAATCTCAAACAAAACTTAATAAAGTGAAATAGGTTTAGGGTTTTTGATGTGTTTTCTTGGTTGTAAACTTTGGGAACAAGTAGGGAATACACTCATGAGCAAAATAATAACTAAATCATAAACAAAAGAAGACAAAGATGCATAATATATAAAACAAGATCCAACAGAACACAATGTTGAAGTTCACTCATAAAAGACAAGCATCACCAGCATATAAGCATAAACCAGTAATGAATATATCATTTAAGCAACTAAACAAGATGAACAATGAATCCAACACAGAAACTGAAGGGTTAAAAGTGTCATATATCTCATAATTTTATCATCAAATGCATACAAGAGTTTTGATACTTAGCTCATGAATAAGTCTAAAGACCTTCTGAAGCTTTCCCAAAATCGAACCTCCATTCTGTCTTTCTAACCTCTATAAATACTACTTTTTACAAAATCAGTTAAGGATCAAACCCTAACTGCACTTAACTAATTCGATGGGATAAAGTAAAATTTACAATATTACAAAATAAGACATTTTCCAAAAATAGTAAAAAACTAACTAATATGTTTCTCAAAAAGAGATAACAAAAAACTGATTCAATAACTAACTCATAAGTCCTTTGCTGCTTCAGCTAGCAAAGCTATGCCATCTAGTGCCTGGACTTTCTTCCTAGCTCGCCTCTGCTCCTCTTCCATGTCAGCTATCCTTTTGGTGAGCTCCTCATTTTTCTGCTGCAAGTCCTTGACTGTATTTTTCAACTCTGTGCATTGCAAGTCACTGTTATTTTTCTCTTTAAATCCTCTTTAGATACTGCTGTCAGTTCCTGAAAATGTTCATTAACATCCTGTAGATCTTCTCTAAGCCTTCTGTTTGCCATCATCAGCCCCTCATTGATCTCTTGCATATAGTTCATCTGTTGTTTGTACTGCTTAATAGTTTTCTGCAAGTTTTCCTTATCTGAATCAAATGACCTCTCTGTCATGACCTCTTGTTCATAACTGGGCCTCCAAGGTATGTCAAACTTCTTAAAAATGTCTGCATCTTTATTTAACAGGCCTGTGGAAATATTAGGAATATTAGGGTCTTCCAGAATACCTGCTTCTTTAAGTATGAGTTTATCTTCCCATTCTAGATCTTCAACATGAGGTTCTTTAGCTTTTTTTTGCTTACTGTTGCTCTCAAAGTTCATTTCTTATTTCAAGAAATATGGCAGACAGTTTAGGCTCGGGCTGGCTTAACTCCTTTACTGACTGTGATGATCCTTTTAATTTTGTAGGATGAGAAGATGAAGTTTTTGCAGCTTCTGTTTTCTTTCTTCTAATGCTCATTTCATCAATTTCTGGTTCTTCATCTGAGGAAATATCATCCAGGACAGTCACTTTTTGGGTATTCAATCTAGGATTGAGAAACTTATTCATATTCAACCTTAGGTTATTTGTTGGCCTGGTTTTAGGCCTCCAATATGGGGCTATCACTTCAATCCTTCTCTTCTTTCTCCTATGTCTCACTATTTTGTTTTCCAGAGTGGAAAACTCCTTGCATGAATCAACCATAACTTCAGTTTTAGCCATGGCCTGATCCTCTTCTAACAAATACCCCTCATCATCTAAACAAATTGTAATGGGACTCTTCTACTGGGTATGAAACTCCTCTTCATGTACAGCAACCTCTTCTGTAACAACAGCTTTAACTTCATTGAAAACTTATGCTGGTGTCAAATGTTTTAAAGGCTGCACTTTCTCTTCTGTAAACAATGAATACTTGCCTTTAATACTAGCTGAGGACATTTGAGTTTTAGTCTTGATAGGCTCTAAGTCTTCTTCAGGCTTAACCTCCTTTTTATCTTCAGTTTTTACTTTCTGACCTAATTTTCTTACAAGGACTTTTCCTTTATCGACCTGCTTTTTGAGCTGCTGATCATCTTGTTTAACTTGAAAGCCAGACCAAAAGAGAAAGAAATCCCAGTTCTTTCCTTCAGTCTGTAAGACAGTGCTAATGATCAATTTAATCAGGCCATGATGAAAAATGGATTGAGAAGTATGGTCCATATGCCCCTTAACTCTGTTAGACATTTTCTGCAAGCTTTTGAATAAGAAGAATGGAAGGCTCATTTTGGACACTCCAACCATGTGCTGTAGAAATCTAAAGTGGTACTTAAAAACATAAGCATATCTGCCCTCACATGTTATATAGCTTTGTAGGATTCTGATGGGTTCCACCCACTCACTTTTGAAGTTTTGTATCAATATGCCCTTGCTCCAATCTGGGGTGACATTAGGTAGTAGATATTTCTGTGCATCAAATGTAAATGGTAGTTTTTTAAACCACTTTTCACCTTCATCTCTAATCCCTGTAGCCTCTGCCACTAGCTCCACTGTCAATCTGAACTTTAAAGTGTCAAAAACCACCATATCTTGATTGTAGCATTGTGCAAACTTACAGGATACCTCAGTATTATATCCATCTATTCTTATGAAAAACTCCAGCCAACCAGCCTGCTGAAAAAGTTCTACACAGCCTGGGAATTTTTTCATCCAACCTACATCAGTAGGCTCAGCTCTATTCACCTTGCCACTCTTACCCATTTGTCTTCAATAGCTGGAAATTGTGTGACTTTAGGGTTCAATTGATGACTTAATAGCTGCTGTTTCTTCTCCAAACCTCTTAGGTTTCAATAACTTGCCTTCCTTAATCCTTCCTGAATGATTCTTTCAGTTTACTAATACAGGTTAGGTTTTATCACAGATATAAGTAGTCTAGGTCATTCAGAGTACTTCAGCCTCTTCACTGCAACTGATTATGAAACCTAGTTATCAATCAATTTGTTTGTTCAAATGAATGACCATCTCCAGCATGCATAATAAATCTGTGTAATAATACCAAAATTAACTCTCAAACCCTTCTGGTATCAGCTTATGAACAATTTCTGCACAATAAGACTTTGCAAATATGATTTCTGCTACAAGTTTCTTAGACTAACTGAAAGGCTATTGATGAAAAATAGGTTTATTGCACACTGCTCATTGAAATATCAGAC
The DNA here is from genome assembly GCA_001517045.1 of Pseudotsuga menziesii. Classification (NCBI taxonomy): domain Eukaryota; kingdom Viridiplantae; phylum Streptophyta; class Pinopsida; order Pinales; family Pinaceae; genus Pseudotsuga; species Pseudotsuga menziesii. The sequence goes on along the minus strand of LPNX011031172.1, from coordinate 188,741 downwards.
CTTCTTTGGAATATGTAAAGAGAACCTTGTGTTGCAATGACAAGGAAAACAACTTCGTGCTCTGTTCATTTTTCTGTTTCAATTTAACTTCAACACCGAGCTAACCGGCTTTTCTAGCATGCACCAAAACTAGGTCTTCAGGCTATCTCAAATGTTCGGCTCCTTTATTACATCTTGCACAAGTAGCAGGCTTATTTATGAAGTTTGAACATCATAAAATGCGCAATTTTTTCACATCATCGAACTTTCAAACTTTGACAGGGTCATATTCACATGAAAACTGATATTTTTCACCTAATCCCTCAACAATACTCTTAATCTCCTTATTTCTTCGACAAGCATATTGTTTAAAGCATATATTAACATCTGGCTTAATCAATTTTGATAAATCATCATTTACCAAGAAAGCCCCAAATTAGGCAGACATGAACCAGTCATCGTGGAATGCCTTTTTTACACGCTGCTGCAGATGCTCTAAATCGTGGTCTGAGCTGTCATATTGTCCACCTTAGATATACAAGAGTCCTTCAACGTTCAATTTGACTGCATGTGGAGGAATCAAGAAGTCCTAATTTCCTGTGAAGCCATAAAAACCTTGTCTCTGTTCTACAACGGCAATGTCCGATTTTTCAGCAGCTATGGTTGCTCCACTAAGTCCTCTATCCTCAAAGATGCATGTAAGTAACAACCCATATTCACATCAAGCTCAGTTTCAACCACTACCTATCATGATGACCCGCGTTCTGCTAATGATGACCACGATCCCTTCTATGACATGAAACCATCTGTCCTCATGATGCTCACTGAATCCACATGTAGCACAAAACCCTCAAATCAAGCGATTAGTCACCCATGATTCGTAATCATGCAAAAATTTGGCTAACAAAATCGGAGAAACTAATAGTCGCGATATTCTTGTAGCGCTCCTTTGTTATTTTTTCACACTTGCGCTACAAGAATAAATTTAACTCTATTTTGGCGCTGTTTTACAACTTTTTTCCATTTTGTATGAAATTTAAAAGCTGTTTGAATGATGACTATACTCAAAATATGATTTGTGAGTCCACTATTCAACATGATGACCTTTTAAAACCCTTCAATAATCTATGGGATCAAAAAATAAAACAAAAAGTCTAAAGGCAAATGCCCAAAATTTCACTTGAAAACTAAAAAATCTTTTAAAGGAAGGAAAAAAAACCAAACTAAAGCAAATGAGTAACTTGGAATAAAATGCAAATCAAACAAAAATTGAAGAAACAAATTACTGACTTAACATCTAGCTCTAGCTGCGGGATGAAGTTCTCCCTGCGAGGCTTCAAGAACCTGTAGACCAGTGCCTTCTGTCTGCTACCTTATCTACTTGCTTGCAAAACTTCCATTGGGCTATGGAGTCTTTATTATACTTCACTCACACCGGTATGTACAATGAAAAGTGAAAATATTCTTATAAACTGTAAAAAAGCTTTAGGGTTGGACAACTCCTCACCTTCCAAAGACTGCAGGATAAAAGTATTATTCTCCAAAACTTTAGACACAAGGAAAGGGCCAAACCAGAGATTGTCAAACTTACCATGCTTACCCTTTTGCTCTTTCCTTACATCCCACCTTAGAACCATGTCACCAACTGAGAAAGTATTTTCTTTGATGTTTCTGTCAAATCTGCTTTTGATATTGGATCTATACAACTGTGCCTTTTCATCCACCTTTTCCCTGTTCTGTTGCAATTCTATCATTTCAAAAATCCTTCTCTGCATATCATCTGGTTCCTCCTGGGAATCCTGGAGAAATTTCATCACTGGGATCCCTAATTGGACAGGGAAAACTGCTTCTGTACCATAAACTAACTGAAAGGGAGAAGTTCCAATTGCTTGTTTCATTGTGATCCTCTCTGCCCATAATGCATACTTCAGCATTGAATCCCATGATCTTTTGTTATGCTTGAGCAACTTCTTGATACTCTGAATGATGTTCTTATTAGAGGATTCAGCCAAGCCATTACCATGGGGTTAATAAGGAGTTGAGTGCTTTAGCATAATACCATTCTTTTCACAAAATGCTACCATTGCCTTAGACTTGAAGGCCTTAGCATTATCTGTCACTAACTTCTGAGGACAGCCAAACCTACTCAAGATATTTTCCTCAATGAAATCCATGATTTCCTTGTCTGTAGCATTCCTAGTAGGAATGGCTTCCACCCATTTTGTGAAGAAGTCTGTTGCAGTCAGGATCCAATGATGCTGCCCTGAGGAAGCTGGATTTATTTCTCCAATAAAATCAATACCCCATTGCTGGAAAGGAGCATTGACTGCAATGGGTTTCAGAGGCAAAGACAACAATTTCTGTTTTCCAGCAAACTTCTGACAAGGAACACAGGCTCTTACCTGTTGATAAACATCTGCAAACAAGGAGGGCCAATAATATCCAGCTCTAGAATTCTGTAAGCTGTAGTTTTCCAATACTTGTTCCCTCCATAAGCACCCTCATGAGATTCAGAAATCACTCCTTCAATCTCTGATTTGTCCAAACATCTGAGCAGAATACCCCCTGGGTCCTTCCAGAATAATTGCTCTTCCATTAAACAGTACTTAGTAGCTTTAAGTTTTAAAGATCTAGCAGCCTTCCTATCCATATGCTCAGGACATTGCAAAAATAACAGAAAATGAACAATGTCTGCATACCATTATGATGATGAATAGTATTCCATGATTTTCTCTTTTTCCAGTATTGCTTGATCTTCTTCAGGAACTGATTCTTCAACCATGACATGCAATCCCAGTGCCTGACAGTTTGATTCAACCAGCAGCTTGGCTAAACCTTGTCCCTTGACAAGCTTGGCAGGTCTGATCTCAACATCATACTCCATAATCTTTGCAATCCACCTGCCTCTTTTCCCTTCACTATCAGGCTGTGTTAAGACATCTTTTATAGCAGAATTTGGGACAAATGAAATAACTTTTGAATGCATACATAAATTCTGAAAAATTTCAAAGCCTTTACCAGAGCATAAGCCTGCTTTTCCAATATACTATAATTCAGCTCAGAATCTATGAGAGTTTTATTGAAGAATGCAATAGGCTGTTCCAATCCTTCTTTATTCTTCTGAAGTACGACAACTGCAATTGTGTCTTCTGATGCAAATGAGAAAGTAAGGAATTCTTTGGTAAAATCAGGCCTTACCAATACCGGTGCTTTGGTAAGAGCTACTTTAATTTTCTCAAATGTAGCCTTTGCCTCAGAAGTCCACCTGACTTCTTGATCCTTCTTCAGCATGGCTGTGATCTATTTAATGGTTTCAGCAAAGTTGGGTATAAACCACCGCAAAAAATTGATCTTTCCAATGAATGATTGAACATCTTTTTTAATCCTAGGTAAACTAATCTTCAGTATTGCTTTCACTCTTTCAGGATCTATTCTGATGCCATCAGCAGACACCAAGTGACCAAGTAGTTTACCTTCTTGCACAGTAAAATGTGACTTTTTGGGATTCAGGGACAGGCCAAATTTTCTGGATTTTAGGAAGGTCTGCCTCAAATGCTTCAAATGTTCATCATCTGACTGTGAGAAAACAGTAATATCATCTAGATAGATAACCACAAATTTATCTTTTTCTCCAACAAAGGCGATGTCCATTGCTCTCTGAAAGGCAGCTCCAACATTCATCAAGCCAAAGGGCATCTTGTCATACATAAATGTACCCCAGGGAGTTGTAAAGGCCGTCTTTTCTTTATCATCAGGGTGCATAGCAATCTGATTGTACCCTAAGAAACCATCCACCATAGAGATCCTCTTTGCCCCAACTACTTGCTGCAATACCTGTTCAATCTTAGGAAGAGGATAGTTATCTTTTAATGAAGATTTGTTCAAGTTTCTGAAGTCAACACACAACCTAATTTCCCCATTCTTTTTTCTAACTGGAACCAGGTTAGCCACCCATGAAGAATACCTGAGTGGCACTATAATCTTGGCATCCAACAGTTTCTTCACTTCCTTTTCAATAACAGGAAATAAGGCTGGATTAATCCTCCTTAGTTTCTGACGAAAAGGTTTGACATTTGGTTTTAAAGGGACCTTATGCTGTATGATTCCTGTATCATAAGTTCTTAGTTCCTCATAGGACCAGACAAAAACATCTACATGTTCCTTTAACAGCTTGATATACCTATTTCTTTGTTCAGCTGTAAGTGATTTGGAAATTTTGACCATTCTAGGATGTTCAGCTGAACCAATATTGCAGTCTATCACATTCTCTTCTGAAGATTGAACAACAGGCTTTGAAGGTGTATCATCCTTTGTAAATATTCTTTCCAGAGGTACCAAACCTTTGGGAATGAAATTGCTCTTTAGCTCAATAATTTTATGTCTAGCAATCTCATCTTTCGCAAACTCATCTACCTGTCCATCTTCTTCATCCTCATCCTCATCAATCAAGGAATTTGAAAACTCAGCTGTAAGCTCTAGGAACCTTTTGATCTCAATGTCATCCTCAAACACTTTCCATTGCTTCACATTATCAAGTACACAGGGTCTGTACCTCACCTCTATGGGGTACCTTAACTGAGTGGTCTTAGGGATTCTGAAGTGTGTGGAAGCCAAGGCCAAAGAATTTGCAGTCTCATTGTGATTCCTTGGAATATGAGTGATGTTAAATTCTATAAAATAATTTTCAAGCATATCCCATACCTCATTCCGATAGACTTTCAGCAAACCCTGCTTCACTTGATAGTTTCTCTTCGCCTGCTGAACAACCAATTCGGAGTCGGCATATGCATAAATTTATTGAATGCCCAAATCTTTGGCAGCTTTTAATCCCAACAGTAAAGCTTCATATTCAGTAGTGTTATTTGTAGTAATAAACTCAAGTTTGTACATTAGCTTTATTGTTTCACCTCCAGGAGATATAAGCAGAAATCCAGCACCAGCACCTTCTTTACAAGAAGATCCATCAAAGTATAATTCCCATAGCTGATGTTCTTCTTCTCTGCTGTGTTTTATTGGCTGTTCTTTTTCCACTTGTAATAGACCAGCAGAATTATCCTCATCACTGAAATGTAGCATGCACGTACCAAGGTCTTCATCAACAGAGTACAGTGGGTGATTTGTGGGGTTTTTATCATCTGTCACTATGTAAGAAAATTGCAGCTCTCTGTACAACCTTCTATTTTATCCACCAAACACAGGTATGGTGGCATATGACAGGTCCATTTGTAAGGTTCCTCCAACCTTCTTTTCCCATGACCTAGAAAGAATTAATCCAAACGTTGGTGTAATGTAGACTACCACAACATCCATTATCACACTTTTCATGGGAAACTGAGCTAGACTGACAACCATATCTTTTATTACTCCTAAACAATTCACTGCTTGGGAATCAAAGGCATACAAATCATGGTATGGTTTGGTAATACTGAGGCCCAGAGCTTCCATAACAGCCTTTGGCGTCAAGTTGTGGGATGCTCCTGAATCTAGTAAACAATTGTGTATCATCTGTTCATGGACAGTCAAAGTGATATAGAAAGGAGGTGAAGCTCCTGCTTCATTTTCAGTCTTCTCAGCCAAGGCTGATCCAATGAAAATCTTAGGACTCTCATCTTGCAAATTAACTGTGTCAGAGACAGGCTGATCGTTGGTTGGATTAAGCATTTTAAGGATTGATTCCTTATATGAAGGATTTCTTATCAGTTCAGTTAAAGGTACATGAATCTTTAACTTTCCTAATTCATTCTCCAAACTGAAATTCTGGACAGATTTATTTACCTCTTCAACTTCTATTGTTTTCTTTGATTTTTCTGCAGCTTGCTTTTTCTCTGTCACAGGATCAGCTGTCTGTTTAGCAGGAACAGTTGCCCTCTTCTTCTAGGCTTGGACCACCTATTTTGGGCATGATCTAAGATTTATAGTCTTCTTAGGTTCATTTTGATGAACAACAGCAGTTACAGCGGTATTTTCCAAGCCTAGATCATCTTCAGTTTCAAACATATCAGCATCATAATATTCTGAATTCAGGAAATATTCCTCAGTAACAAAACCTCCAGACAATCCATCTCCAAAATGATTCATATCTTGATCAGTCTCTTCAAAGAGCAATTCTTCATCAACTTCTTCCTCGTCAGCTACATTGTTCTGAAGAGGTGGTAGCACTCTTTGGTCCTCATATTCCCTTCTTTCTTGCTGGATATCATTGTTCCTTCGTTCCCTAGGCATAAAACGAGGAGCAAATTGCCTTCTGAACTAATTCTGATTGTTTGGATTTCATTCACCTTCAGGAGCAGGCTTGCTGGAGTTTTTCTCAAGCTCTAATTTGTTCAACTTTGTAGTCAGAATTTTTACCAACTTAGCCATTTCATCTATCTTCCCTTCAGGAGAAAGTGAAGATGAAGCACCTGGAGCTGCTTCCTTTTTCCCTTTTCTTTCATACAGCTGCTGAGGTGTTTCCTTCTTTAGTCTATTTGAAGCCAGTGTGTTGGATTCTACCTCCAATGCTGCATCTTGCATGTTCAACAAAGTGATAGGCCTCCTCTCTCTCAGTAACAAAGAGAATTCATGATCAAAAGCATTTGCATATGTCAATTTAGCTGATGTTTCTGTAGGATTTATCTCGGCAGGAATCCTACTGTACATTTTGTTGAACCTCTTCAAAAAATATGCAATTGTTTCATCCTTCTTCCTCCTAAGAGCTCCAAATTCTGTTATGTAATAGGTATGGTCTTTTGTATCAACCCATTGTCTCATAAAGAGATCACAGAGTTCTTCAATAATAGTAATGGAGTTGGTAGGCAACTCTCTAAACCACTTCCTCACATCTCCATCAAGGCTCTGGACAAACATCCTCATCCAAACATCCTTAGCCTCAATGTTTTGATTATCAGCATAGCGTAGGAAAGATTCCCAATGTTCTTCAGCTGTTTTTTCTCCTTCTCCATTGAACCAAGGAAAACACTTATGGTAGTCTCCTCCAGGCAGTGCATTTAAAGGCTGAGGTAAGACCAATGGTGCATATCTGGCTGCAACCATCCGGTCCAGCATGTCTATGGGAGGGTTTTGAGCTGCCATTTTTGGACTAACTAGTTTTGAAGATGAAGAAGCTTGACTAGAAATTCATTTAAAAGATATTTTACCTAATTTCAACTGAAAAAGAGGTATTTTACCAGGGGAGGAAGCTTTGGCTTTTATAAAAGATTGAGGATTGGTGAATATTTGGAAACTACTATCAGGAATGGTTGGTTTTACCCAAGGTGAAGTTTCTTCTTCTTTCTTTGCCATAGATGAAGCTAATGATTCATTTAACTGATCAGGGTCAGATAAAGAGGGTAATGACTGTGATCTTCTAACTTTTCTTGCTGTCCTCAATATCTGTTCAGGGTTTGTCACACCCAACTACAAGGGTGAACTAGGTCTATTTCTAGTTCCCACTCCTCTAGAAGCCACTGTGACAACTTTGGTGAAAAATAGCCTTATAAAATGCTGGTTTAAGTCCACCTCTTAAAACCAGTAAAACTGATAAGTATCCCAGGGAAGATATGTCTTCAACTTCGTCCCCAGCAATGGTGCCAAAGATGTTTGTGCCAGAAATTGTTTCCAAGGCTAAAAAAACAAGCCAACACAATCTCAAACAAAACTTAATAAAGTGAAATAGGCTTAGGGTTTCTGATGTGTTTTCTTGGTTGTAAACTTTGGGAACAAGCAGGGAATACACTCATGAGCAAAATAATAACTAAATCATAAACAAAAGAAGACAAAGATGCATAATATATAAAACAATATCCAACAGAACACAATGTTGAAGTTCACCCATAAAAGACAAGCATCACTAGCATATAAACATAAACCAGTAATGAATATATCATTTAAGCAACTAAACAAGTTGAACAATGAAGCCAACACAGAAAATGAAGGGTTAAAAGTGTCATATATCTCATAATTTTATCATCAAATGCATACACGAGTTTTGATACTTAGCTCATGAATAAGTCTAAAGACCTCCTGAAGCTTTCCCAAAATCGAACCTCCATTCTATCTTTCTAACCTCTATAAATACTTCTTTTTACAAAACCAGTTAAGGATCAAAACCTAACTTCCCTTAACTAATTAGATGGGATAAAGTAAAATTTACAATATTACAAAATATGACATTTTCCAAAAATAGTAAACAACTAACTAATATGTTTCTCAAAAAGAGATAACAAAAAACTGATTCAATAACTAACTCATAAGTCCTTTGCTGCCTCAGCTAGCAAATCTATGCCATCTAGTGCCTGAACTTTCTTCCTAGCTTGCCTCTACTCCTCTTCCATGTCAGCGATCCTTTTGGTGAGCTCCTCATTTTTCTGCTGCAAGTCCTTGACTGTCTTTTTCAACTCTGTGCATTGCAAGTCAGTGGTTCTTTTTCTCTTTAAAGCCTCTTTAGATACTGCTGTCAGTTCCTGAAAATGTTCATTAACATCCTGTAGATCTTCTCTAAGCCTTCTGTTTTCCATCATCAGCCCCTCATTGATCTCTTGCATATAGTTAATTTGCTGTTTGTATTGCTTAATAGTTTTCTGCAAGTTTTCCTTATCTGAATCAAATGACCTCTCTGTCATGATCTCTTGTTCATAACTGGGCCTCCAAGGTATGTCAAACTTCTTAAAAATGTCTGCATCTTTATTTAACAGGTCTGTGGAAATATCAGGAATATTAGGGTCTTCCAGAATACCTGCTTCTTTAAGTATGAGTTCATCTTCCCATTCTAGATCTTCAACATGAGGTTCTTCAGCTTTTTTTTGCTTGTTGTTGCTCTAAAAGTTCATTTCTTATTTCAAGAAATATGGCAGACAGTTTAGGCTCGGGATGGCTTAACTCCTTTACTGACTGTGATGATCCTTTTACTTTTGTAGGATGAGAAGATGAAGTTTTTGCAGCTGCTGTTTTCTTTCTTCTAATGCTCATTTCATCAATTTCTGGTTCTTCATCTGAGGAAATATCATACAGGATAGTCACTTTTTGGGTATTCAATCTAGGATTGAGCAGCTTCTTCATATTCAACCTTAGCTTATTCGTTGGCCTGGTTTTAGGCCTCCAATATGGGGCTATCACTTCAATCCTTCTCTTCTTTCTCCTATGTCTCACTGTTTTGTTTTCCAGAGTGGAAAACTCCTTGCATGAATCAACCATAACTTCAGTTTTGGCCATGGCCTGATCCTCTTCTAACAAATACCCCTCATCATCTGACAAAATGGTAATGGGACTCTTCTACTGGGTATGAAACTCCTCTTCATGTACAGCAACCTCTTCTGTAACAATAGCTTTAACTTCATTGGAAACTTCTGCTGGTGTCAAATGTTTTAAAGGCTGCACTTTCTCTTCTGTAAACAATGAATACTTGCCTTTAATACTAGCTGAGGACATTTGAGTTTTAGTCTTCACAGGCTCTAAGTCTTCTTCAGGATTCACCTCCTTTTTATCTTTAGTTTTTACTTTCTGACCTAATTTTCTTACAAGGACTTTTCCTTTATCTGTCTGCTTTTTGAGCTGCTGATCATCTTGTTTAACTTGAAAGCCAGACCAGAAGAGAAAGAAATCCTAGGTCTTTCCTTCAGACTGTAAGATAGTGCTAATGATCAATTTAATCAGGCCATGATGAAAAATGGATTGAGAAGTATGGTCCATATGCCCCTTAACTCTGTTAGACATTTTCTGCAAGATTTTGAATAAGAAGAATGGAAGGCTCATTTTGGACACTCCAACCATGTGCTATAGAAATATAAAGTGCTACTTAAAAACATAAGCATATCTTCCCTCACATGTTATATAGCTCTGTAGGATTCTGATGGTTTCCACCCACTCACTTTTGAAGTTTTGTATCAATATGCCCTTGCTCCAATCTGGGGTGACATTAGGTAGTAGATATTTCTGTGCATCAAATGTGAATGGCAGTTTTTTAAACCACTTTTCACCTTCATCTCTAATCCCTGTAGCCTCTGCCACTAGCTCCACTGTCAATCTGAACTTTAAAGTGTAAAAAACCACCATATCTTGATTGTAGCATTGTGTAAACTTACAGGATACCTCAGTATTATATCCATCTATTCTTCTGAAAAAATCCAGCCAACCAGCCTGCTGAAAAAGTTCTACACAGCCTGGGAATTTTTCCATCCAACCTACATCAGTAGGCTCAGCTCTATTCACCTTGCCACTCTTACCCATTTGTCTTCAATAACTGGAAATTGTGTGACTTTAGGGTTCAATTGATGACTTAATAGCTGCTGTTTCTTCTCCAAACCTCTTAGGTTTCGATAACTTGCCTTCCTTAATCCTTCTTGAATGATTCTTTCAGTTTACTAATACAGGTTAGGTTTTATCACAGATATAAGTAGTCTAGGTCATTCAGAGTACTTCAGCCTCTTCACTGCAATTGATTATGAAACCTAGTTATCAATCAATTTGTTTGTTCAAATGAATGACCATCTCTAGAATGCATAATAAATCTGTGTAATAATACCAAAATTAACTCTCAAACCCTTCTGGTATCAGCTTATGAACAATTTCTGCACAATAAGACTTTGCAAATATGATTTCTGCTACAAGTTTCTCAGATTAACTGAAAGACTGTTGATGAAAACTAGGTTTATGCACACTGCTCATTGAAAGATTAGACCTTCTTTGGACTGTGTAAAGAGAACCCTGTGTTGCAATGACAAGTAAAACAACTTCATGCTCTGTTCATTTTTCTGTTTCAATTTAACTTCAACACCGAGCTAACCATCTTTCTAGCATGCACCAAAAATAGGTCTTCAGGCTATCTCAAATGTTCGGCTCCTTTATTACATCTTGCACAAGTAGCAGGCTTATTTATGAAGTTTGAACATCATAAAATGCGCAATTTTTTCACATCATCGAACTTTCAAACTTTGACAGGGTCATATTCACATGAAAACTGATATTTTTCACCTAATCCCTCAACAATACTCTTAATCTCCTTATTTCTTCGACAAGCATATTGTTTAAAGCATATATTAACATCTGGCTTAATCAATTTTGATAAATCAGCATTTATCACGAAAGCCCCAAATTAGGCAGACATGAACCAGTCATCGCGGAATACCTTTTTTACACACTGCTGCAGATGCTCTAAATCGTGGTCTGAGCTGTCATATTGTCCACCTTAGATATACAAGAGTCCTTCAATGTTCAATATGACTGCATGTGGCGAAATCAAGAAGTTGTAATTTCCTGTGAAGCCATAAAAACCTTGTCTCTGTTCTACAACGGCAATGTCCGGTTTTTCAGCAGCTATGGTTGCTCCACTAAGTCCTCTATCCTCGAATATGCATGTAAGTAACAACCCATCTTCACATCAAGCTCAGTTTCAGCCGCTACCTATCATGATGACCCACGTTCTGCTAATGATGACCACGATCCCTTCTATGACATAAAACCATCTGTCCTCATGATGCTCACTGAATCCACACGTATCACAAAACCCTCAAATCAAGTGATTAGTCACCCACGATTTGTAATCATGCAAAAATTTGGCTAAAAAAATCAAAGAAACTAACAGTCGCGATATTTTTGTAGCGCTCCTTTGTTATTTTTTCACACTTGCGCTACAAGAATAAATTTAACTCTATTTTGGCGCTGTTTTACAACTTTTTTCCATTTTGTATGAAATTTAAAAGCTATTTGAATGATGACTATACTCAGAATATGATTTGTGAGTCCACTATTCAACATGATGACCTTTTAAAACCCTTCAATAATCTATGGGATCAAAAAATAAAACAAAAAGTCTAAAGGCAAAAGCCCAAAATTTCACTTGAAAACTAAAAAATCTTTTAAAGGAAGGAAAAAAAACCAAACTAAAGCAAATGAGTAACTTGGAATAAAATGCAAATCAAACAAAAATTGAGGAAACAAATTACTGACTTAACACTTCCCACAGTTGAAGCAATCAGAGTCTTATGTCCTCAAAGACTGTAGAGTTGTTTGGACTTAGTGTAAATTAGTAAATTTTAAGGCTTACTCAACATCATGAACTGAGTTGGGTTAATTAGTTGGTATGGTGTATTTATTTGCTTGTTTTTTCTGGTATTTTCTTGCTACAATATGGTTTATGAATTCATCATGGTAGAGTTCATGTCATTGTGGTTTCGTATGCAAGCATAAATAAACATAAATTGCGAACAAGTACAATGATTAACCCTGAACGTTTGCTGGCCTAACTAGATGTCTACCTCACAGTGATATTCCTCTTCAACCAAGAGAAGGTGTTGGGCTCTCAACACAATGGGACTAAGCCCATCTATAGATCCTCAGGTCACCTCCCAGATGCTAGGTTGGTCAACAGGGAGGATGCTTAGCACCGTGATAATCCCTCCTTCTCTACCCCCTCTACCTTCCAGGTCACTCGGTTTTAATGGTTTTGGAACAATATCATGGAGTGCCTAGATCTATACGAGATTTCCCTTTGTCGTATCCCATAATACCCTAGAGGGTGATGACTGGGTAGAAGAGGAAGGGGAAGAAATATCATTGATTTTCAGTTAATTTTAGTTAGACTAGCTTCACTTTATTAAGCCATAATGATTTACTTAACATTTACTCATTGTTCATGAAATAATTTGCAGAAAATAAAAGCAGAAACTGAAAATGACTTGCAATGGTGGACAGAGGCGGCTGGGCGGCACTGACAGTCCTTTGAAACTGAAAATTACTATTTATTAATCTTAAATTAAAGTTCTGTTTGATAGGCCACACATTTTTGACCAAATCTAGCGAGGGGGCCACGAGATTTTTCCAAAAATGAGCGAGGGGTTGCACAAAAGGCAGAAACAGCTGCAACCTGATTTTATAGGATGAAGTCACACTTATTGGGGGATTAAGTGCACCCTGGGTGCACCTGTTTTCCCATTAAGTGTGCCCCAGTCTCACCTTTTGCCCCAATATGAGCGCCCTGCTCTGAAATGGGTTTTTTTTGGTGAGACAGAGTCAAATCTGGTCGACAGTAACTGGTAATAGGGTCAATCTGACTCGGTTCTACCTAGAAAAGGCTTCGACGGTAACTAAAATAGGAAATAAATAGGATTTAAGACAGATTTAACATGAAATTTCTGAAAAACTAGGGCAAAATTTTTAAAAACTTGAAAATAAAAGGTTTGGCGCAGGGATCCTATGGGATCGACTTGGTATGGTCGCCAGTTCTGTAGTAGGGATTTCTCCTTGCTACAGGGGTAGGAATGGATCCCTTCTGTCTATAAGATAGAAGGGTAGGTTCCTGCATGGATAAAGACTGTAAAAATGGAAAAATGGAACTGACAGAATAGTAAAATCACATTAAGGATAAGAACATAAAACTAAAGCTAAGCTAAACTATAAGCTAAGGACAAAATAGAAAGAAGGAGATGAATCACTGGTGAACCCCTCTACAGAAAATGGGTTAGGTTTCTGCCTCCTTAAAACCTGCAAATAAACCTAAGCTACAATGGAAAAACCTACAAACAATGTTAAGCAAAACCTGCAAATAAAAACAATGGTTAGAAATCAAAGCAAACTAAATGACTAAGAAGCAAAACATGAAAGCACAAGTATACCTTCTCTGGTGGGAATGGGCCACCATGCCCTAGCTTGTGGAAGCCTCTCTCTCTTGGTTGGGGAGCAATGGATCAAATGGAAATGGAGATGGAGGAGAGGGATTGTGGGTGGTTTGAGAGGCAAAGGTCTCAAAGCATCCAAGTCCAGCATAACAATAGGCAATGGGAGAAGTGTTTTGAGAGTGACCCCCACCCTCCTTTTATAGCTTTTCCAAGGGGTTTTAGGGTTTTAAGCCCTTGGTTAGGGTTTTAGCTCCTTTTTCAGGCTTTTAGCCCCTTCCACCCTAACTTTAGCCTCTTTTAGGGTTTTAGCCCCTTTTTGAGGGCTTTAGCTCCTAGGGGGATATTTTGGGCTCCTTTTTGGGGGTTTTAGCCCTTTTTCTTCATCCTTTGGCTATTTTGGAGGTGTGGGGGTCTAATGGAAGGTCTAATGGAGTGATATGAGTGTTTTAAGATGGTATCCTTGGGTGGTGTAGGACATTGAGAGCTATGTGGGGAGTTTTTGGGTTAACAAACCCTGCATTGTACACTTGTTTCGTTGGGTCCTTCTTCGGATCCAAAATCATGTTATGCACAATGGCCTGGAACTTCATGAAGTCCTTGTACCTACGCACTGTCACAGCTCAGACTTGATGAGATTACCTGATAACATTGCACAGCGCCTAGGCATGCAAAAAGAACACGATGTTACAATCCTTCTGGTGGATATTTTTTTCATTGTCTTCCCACAAGTTTTGGTACTTTGTGCCAAGGAAAGGTAGTGGGACATCCATTTGTTCATAATTAGGTGGATTGGTCCATAAGGTAAATGAGACCAAGATGAGCAGCCAGGATTAGTGGAATTTATGGTTAGGGTTCTCCTGGGCCTATGTTGCATCGTCAATCAGTTCATTGGCTCGACCTCATCTTGTGCAATAGCTTACAAGAGAGGATCCTCGCAGCGAACCACACACTAGAGTTGTCAATAGGGCCAATCAGGAATCCCATTTCCATGTGTTAAAGGTTATACACCAGCTTTATCTTGGTGGTATCCCTATTTCGTCGCAAATATGGTGTGGGGTCATGGCCTTTCTTTGGAAGCCCTATGATCATCGATATGAGCTCAACATCGATAGGGTATGGCTGATTGAGTCATAGGAACCCTCTATGGAATCAAACCAAGATTTTATTTACATACATATTGGAATGGATACTATGGCTGAAATGTGGCATGAATACCAGGTTCATCAATCCTGCTTGGTCAACACCCTCATCCCATTGCATTGGCTTTAGAGCTTGAGGCCCAGTCGGTCTAGCTTGAGCTGTGACCATACAGTCCGCTCTCTTCAGACCTTCCTATTATCAAGTGTTGAAGTCCTTTAAGTTTAAATTGACAAGATTCGACATTATGTCCATTAGTAGAGGGACATTCTCAGGGATCCAAGGTGCTAGTGAGACTATGGTGGCTTTCTTTGGGAGCACCACTTCCTCTGCATCAGCTCTCCTCGGTCGCACATAATGCAGGAAGTTTTCATCTTCGTCATCATCACCCTAGCCTCTGTGTGGTGGGGAGTCCTCCTCCATGGCTTCTTCCTCCAACACGTATTCCTCCATTGTTGCTTTGCCAGTATCGACCGAAACGACCTTAGCCTTCAGTTTCCTTGTTATCTCAGGTTGGGATGACTCTCCAAGTGTGTTCTGCCTAGCTTGTCTTGGCTCTCTAGGTGGTTGCATAGCTATAGCTATAGATGGCAGTCTCAGGAGCAGGATACTTTCTGGTTCTTGTCATCAAGTCAAGTTATGGTTGTTGCTATGTTTTCTATTCCTCGGGTGATTCAATCTCTTCGTCGATTGGGAAACCAGAGATAATGGTTGTGTTGGATAGCTCGCTCTTACTAGGGATCTCAATTACCATGGGTGTCGTCTTAGTTCGTGACAGGCTGTGGTTCTATAAATTCTTGGCTCTGGTTCTCTCTGTGTGTAAAAGGATGCTTGATGGCGAAGCTTGGTATTTATACGTGCCCAGATGCTCTATCATCATCATGCAATGGGAGGTCGATGTCCAATCGATCACATGGGTTGCTCATCCAACGCGTTGTTCATTCCCTCAACAACTTGATCTGTGGGCAGTACCTGTCAGCACAGTTATGGTAGTTATGCCGAGGGTGGCTGATGGGACCAAAAAGCATGTCATCATTCTCCTCGTATCTCATCGAATTAATGACACTTAGTTGTCACAACTGCCTCAATCTTTGTTGGATATTCATACTTTAATGTCAACTAGCGTATCATTTCCACTTTTTGCATTACTTTCCACATTTCTCGGCTTCTTTCTTTTTCATGCACTTGACCGTTTTTCTTATGCTTTGCACTGGTTCTGTTGCAGACGTACGATAGGAAAATTTACGTCTTTGGCCTCTATTTTTTTTTCATGGTGCAATGTGATTCCAGCCAGGGATGTTATGACCATCATAGTATGGATTCAAGTGACTACCATTCACCATACCTATGAAATACATTCCATGTAGTCTTTGTAGTTTTACTGCACCAGCCTCAGTGATGTGTGCGATCACATATGGTCCAAGCCAATGTGTCTTTAGCTTTCCCGAGTGTTTGAAAAAATTGTTGTCATGCAACAACACAAGTCCTCCAACTTTGAATGGCTTAACCAGAATATGACGATCATGCCATGATTTCTGTCAGTACTTTTCCACAGTATGGTGAAATCCCGCAATGAAGCATTGTTCTTCCATCTGAACGAGCTGCGTCAATCTCTACTCGACAGCATCCCCATCGGTTATGTTTGTCAGTGCAACAATCCGTAAGCTGGGAACGGTGCATTCCATTGGAACAACAACTTTCTTCCGATATACTAGTCTGAATGGTGTGTTCCCTATCATTCGCTTGCAAGTTGTGTGATACGCCCATAACACAGCTGAGACTTTCTGATCCCATTCATCTCAATGCACATTGGATACCTTGGAAAATGCATTCTCCAGAATATTGTTGAAAGATTTTACGATTCCATTCGCTTGAGGATGATAGGGTGTCGTCTTCTTTTGATGGACCTAAAACTCTGTAATAAGCTTAGTAATTACTTTGTTAACAAAATGCATAACTTGGTCACTTAGTAGTATCTTTGGACAACCAAATCTGGTGACTACATTTTCAAACCAAAACTTTGCCGCAGTCGCAGCGGTACAATCTTTAATAGCCACATCTTCAGCCCATCTGGTCAAGTAGTCTGTCACAGTGATAATGTAGAGTGCTCCAATTTTCTTTCCTGGTGGACTGATCAGTCCAACAAAATAAACTTCCCATTTTTCGAATGCTTGAAGAGTTATCTGCGGTACAAGAGACATCTCATCACTGTGGGAGGGTTTTCCTATTCTCTGGAAGATGTCACAGTGCTTGCAGAAGCTCTTAGTATCCATATGTACGATTGGACACCATAGTCCTGCTTGCAATATCTTGCGCACTGTTGATTTTCCAGCATAGTTTCCCAAGGTCATTCATACTGAAAAACACAACGGCATAGTATTTCATCTATGCCCATCTTGTACAGATGTCCTACGATCAATGTATAGTTAGCAGCTTTGACAACCAAATGTTTCTTCTAATTAGTTGACATTCCTTCAGGTGCATAGCCCGTGCTCAAAAAGTGAATGATTGCATTAAACTCATGGTTCTGATCGTCCATCATGTGGATCACAAATAGTTGCGCATCAGATAAATTATCTTCCAGGTTAGTTGGCTCTTCACCACTTTCTATTCGTGATAGGTGGTCTGGCCCAACATTCAGTAGACCAGGTTTAACTATGACCTCAAAGTCAAATTCTTGAAATAGGAGAAGCCACCTACAGATCTTCCCCACCAACACTGGCTTGTTGAATAGGAATTTCAGCATTTAATGGTCAGTGTACATCTGAAAATTCCCACCCAAAAAATAGTGTATGAAATTTTGAAGCGCATAGACCATAGCGAGGCCTTCTCTTTTCATCGTCGTGTAGGTATTTTCTGTTGTTGATATTTCTTTTGCTGGAAAAGGAAATAGGGTGTTCTAGAGCACCCTCTCCTGGCTACGTCAAGACTATGTCGAGCATGACAAAAGGTGTGTCAAAATGAAAATGGAACTCCTTCTTCCAGTTGAGGAACACAAGTATTGGCGCAGTGGCCATTGCAGTCTTCAATTTATCCAAGATTTCCTAGAAAGTTGTTGTCCATTGAAACTTTGCATCTTTTTTCAGAATTTTCTCCATAGGTGCAGTGATCGCTGCATATCATTTGATTAAATTCCTGTAGTAGTCGGTATGTCCCAGCACTGATCTGAGTTGCATGACTGATGTAGGCGGTGGTAAGTCAAGAATAATTGCAATCTTTGTTGGGTCGACCAAAATACTTCTGTGACACACAACGTGACCCAACATCATGCCGAATGGTGCGTAGAATATACACTTCTTATAATTAAGCGCGATCTGATACTGGCGACATCGGGCTAGCATCATGTGCAGACTCTCAATGTGGTCTCTTACTAGACCAAACATAGAGCAATTATCAAAGTAGAATTCAAGAAATTTATCAATAAAATATTTAAAAGCAGAGACTACTATTTTAGAAAAAATAGCAGGTGCATTCTTGAGTCCAAAGGGCATTACCGTATACTGGTAGCATCCCCATTCTATGACAAAGGTCATTTTTTGGCGGTCCTCGTTCATGATTCTGACTTGATGATACCAAAGAATCCATCGGTGAACGAATACATTTCTTGTCCTCTGACGCTTTCAAGTACTTCATTTGTAAATGGTGTTGGGAATGGATTGTGTAAGCATGCATTGTTCAGCTTCCTCAAGTCGACACAGATCCTTACTTCACCAATTGTTTTCTTATCCTAGATCACTATAGGGCTGATCCACTCTGATTCTTCAACATGTTCAATAATTCCTGCATCAAGCATGCGATCCAATTATGCTTTTACCTTCTCTTTATACCTTGGATTCAACCTATAGGGTCCCTTCTTACTGGGTTTAGCATCTGGTCGCAGGGATATTTTCATCTCCCCTAGATCTCCCACTATCCCCTTCAGCTCTGAAAAGTTGGTAGGGAATAGGTCCTGGTAATTGTGCAGCAAGTCTGTGATCTTCACGACTATATCTTCATCCCAATAATCTCCTATATTGGCAAAATTTGGGTTCTCTGATGGCCCAATGTTTACTTTTCAGATCTTCAATGGCTTAAGGAACTTGTCACTTGAAATATCGGTTCCTTCCACTGTGCATGTACCTTTTGATTCTGATGTGTTTATGTTAGTCGAATCATCATCTGGATATCCAACTAAATTCTAGCAAGCCATCCATTGCTGAATGGTTGCACTGCATTGGTGAGCATTGGCCTCCTCGACAAGTATTTTAGCAAATATATTTTCCTTTATCATTTGAAGTGTAGAATCAACTGTAGGTTGCTCGTTAGCAAATTCAAATGTGTGCATAAACTGCTTAGTGATCCCTTCCTAATATTGGGTTCCTTTTCACAACTTCATCGGATGCATACCATATCCTAGGTGTTATTTCCACTATATGTATGAAATTATGGACCCATTCCTACTATCGATATGCTGCAAATATAGTGTAACACTAATTTATGTGTGCAGTAGGGCTCGACAACCTTGTGTACTTATAGCTGACAGTAGTGAATTCTTCCCCGAACTTGAATTCCATCAACCTTCTGCATTGTGGCCATTCTGTTATAAAGTACTTGTTAGTACCCCACCATATGGCAGGCATAGACTTCAACACATGATCCAATGCAGACAAG
This sequence comes from Pseudotsuga menziesii, assembly GCA_001517045.1. Taxonomy (NCBI): domain Eukaryota; kingdom Viridiplantae; phylum Streptophyta; class Pinopsida; order Pinales; family Pinaceae; genus Pseudotsuga; species Pseudotsuga menziesii. The sequence continues at coordinate 169,386 of LPNX011031172.1, read as the reverse complement.
CGCTGCGACTCAATGACGAGTTCTTTAAACTCACTTATGAAGGATGCAAGGTTAGGAAAACCTTTGTAGGTGGGTAGCTCTCTTAACTCATTTTCCACCTGTTGCATAGATCTCGTAATCCTTGCACATATCCTCATAGAGATTTCATGTAACCGGTTTTTCTAGTTTTCCAAAGCCTCCCCTTAGTCGAATGTGCAAGAACTAGCACTCTTCCAACTCAGGTTTCCATCCGTTGTTAGATTGATGTAATCTTCTTGCATGGTAGTGACATTGTAGATCTGGCCAAGGTAGTCACCCTGTCCCTCATTGTAGACAGGCTCAACGTATCTTTGTCCTTCCAAAGGATCAATAGGCGACACTACCCTCATCTCATTATCCTCGAATGAGATTATCCTTTTCTTGAAGTTGATAATGGTTTGATTGTCTATGGCCCAATCTATTCTTAGCAACACGAGATATGGGTTCATGTCATCAACAATGTTAATGACTTCAAAACCTGTAAATGTGCACAACCCTTCAATGTCGACAAGTACTTGACTCAACCTACCAATTGGGAAGACATTCTCCTGATTGGAAAGTCGCAACTAGACATGAGACCAGTCCAAGCGTGGCTTGCCCATACTTTCCCAAGTTTGTCACGTCAAAATATTGACCTCAGAACCCAAGACTAATATGATGTAATCCATGTCTTAATCTCCTATCTACGTAGTCATTCTTAACTTGTGTCCAGTTTTCAATTTCTTTCCAACTTGGTTAACTTTCTTTTCAGGTTGTGGCTCTATCGGTTTTTCTTCTATCATTTCCTGTAGATCTACAATAACATCTTTATATTGTATTATCACTAAGCAACTTGACAGGAAGGTCTTGAGCTTACTAACCTTTTGCGGAGTCCTTTTCTAAAATATTTGTTGAAACCGTTCAGGCATCTCCCTAAATTCTTCTGAGGTCGACGGTTCTTTTCGATCCACAAAATCACGTTGCATGTCCATGAATACTTTATTCTATTTTTGGACGTCGAATTGAACCTTCTTCTACGTCGCACGTCATACCCACGACTGTAGTTGTTCTTATAGTTTATCCTGATCAGATTTGGTCGCAGCACCTCCTCGTGTTACGACAACGACATTCGGATCTCTTGGCTCAACACCAATCATCTGAACCTTCAAGTTCAGATTCAAGTTTGGGTTTGGATTCTGCATAGGGTTAGAACCTGTGATGGTTCTATCCTACTACTTTGCGATCACCTGGGGACATTGTTCGACATTATGGTACTGTCCCTTATAGTATGAACATGCCTTCATAGGTTCTAGGAAATCTCTGGCTTAGTGACCTGGTTGTCCATAGTTATAGCATGTAACTTGACCTCTTCCTCTACCAAATCCTCCTCCTCCTTGGCCTATAAATTTTCCACCACCCTGTCCTTGCAGGTGTGGTTGTTGCGAGGGGTACTGGTTCTACTGATATTGTGGCTGATAGTGATTCTGCTATGCATATGGGTGTTGTGGTGCATACTGAGGATGATACTTGTTCTGATACTGATTGGATGGGAACCGTGCAGGCTAATATAATGGTTGTGCTGGTTCAACATGAGCCCACCCCTCATTCTTCATCAAGTAAGTGTCAACCGTCTTTTCCTTTAGGAGCTGGTATGGTATGCAATCCTTCTCTTCATTCCCTATTGACTTGCAAAATATACAAAACAGGTTTGTCGGGGTACTTACAAATTTTTGCAAGTATAAAAACTCCTCGTAACGATGCCCTCTAGATTGCCATATGTGACACTAGGGTAGTCCATGGCCATTTAACAGGTTCAGCGCTCTGGATGAGACATAGTTCATGGAGGTCAAAAAGTTATCCTTAGTGTGCCTATCCGTTCCACATTTTTTGCACCATATGTCTTCATGGGATTCTTTTCCCTTATTGATGTCCTGAATTTGTATCATTAGATTAACCAACTGTGATTGAATCTGTACCATGCCTGCAGCACCATCACCAATCAATGACGCTTCCAACTTCATTGCCAATTCTAACGCTTCTGTCTATGACTCAATATTTTTTTGCATCAATGGACCTCGGATATGCGGTGACAATGCAGCAATGAACTACTCTTTTTGCTGAACATCCGACATCTAGAAAATTACTTCGACCATCAAATTTTTAAATATTTGGTCAAAGTCCCATACTGTCTCTACGAATGCTTGTTTTATCTCCTTGATCTCGGTGATACACTGCGACTCAGATTTAGGTTTCCTGAACTCAGAGATCATTGTGGCTCATGTCTCTTCAAGGGTCTTCTGTGGTGCTCCTAATGGTACTATGAAATACTTCATAAACCAGTCTAGCGCCCGACCCCTTAGAGTCATGATCATTTGTGCTTTCTTTAAGTCTGCATTTTGAACTAAACAAACCATCCATACATCTTCACAGATGAACCAATGCTGCTCTAGATCCTCTGATCCATTTCCATTAAAGGTGGGTAACCAAATAGCTATCCCAACCATTGAGTTGTCGTCGAGGTTATCTGATGAAGGATTTAACTGAGGTGTTCCCTCTTGCGCGATAGTCATAGTACTAGCACTATCAGTATTAATAACTCTTTCAGGAGATGAGGCTCTAGAACTTACCTTTTGTGATACTCCTGGTGTGATGTAGTTGTGTCCTGACCTTGGTGTCTCAACAAACTCTTTAGAGTCTTCTCATCCTTCTGAAATTGGGCTATATTCCTCCTCTTCATTGCAAGATCCTTCATCTACCTACGACTGAAGTTCATGTTTGATTTCCTCGAACAAACTAGGAGTTTGTCGACCTTCCTCTGTCTTTCTTCTCTTCCCAGATCTGAATCTCCTTCCACTACTTAGGAATATAGCCTCTAGTTCAGGTTCTATACTTCTTAGGAACATCTCAACTCGCCATTTCCCATTTTCTTGACAGGTCGTCTACGACATAGCCTTCCTCCGTGGGATGCGACTCAACTACTTAATCTGCAGTATTCCCTTCTCATACATGAACATATTGATCCATGTACTGATAGATATCAGATACCTTCTTTGAGGTCCTTGGAAAATTTTTCTTTCAGCCTCATTATATGAGGTTATAGCCTCTACTACAAAATCAGTAATATGTCCTTGCAAAATACTGTCAACCCAAAAATCAACAGCTCTAGAGATGGTGTTACTTACTCTGGTTACCTCGCGAACCAAATGATCACTCCATTCAATGGCTTCTCTTCTTTGGAAATTTGTCTGTATTCTTGCCAATATTGACAACCAATCATGTAGTATAATAGGGAACTTTGCAAAGAATATCTTGTGAATATTAGTGTATATGTACTGATCTACCCAGTTTTCTGCGCTCAACTGAGACCTTGTGCTCTCTTCTTGTGCGAATGCTAGCATCTTGGACTCCAGCTAGTACTCTATCTCGTTCTTTGTCAGATGCCACAAAATTTCCCTCGACTCAAATGGTTAACGGTCCAGGAAATATAACCATTTGTTGGACTCCTTCTACATCCTGTCTCGAGCCGCCATTCAACAACAACACAATCCAACATGACACCAAAAGACATCGGCCCGATAGAGCTAGTTCAATCAATAACGCCTACAAAGCAAGCACAGTCTCACCCGAGATATATTAATGGGTAACTGCCAGAACCATGTTTTCGTAGTTGGCGAGGGATTATAGTCCCTTGGCGCATGGCTAATATGCTTGGAAAAGGTGATAGGATGGAGTTTTACTACTGCACGACAACATCACAGTGAGGCGTCATGACTTGTGCGCGACACAATCTCGTCCCTACGACCCTACAGATGGTGTGACGGTGCGACGCAGCTGATTCCTTATACTCAACAGACAGTGCGTGTACACACTTTTACTTAATCGTTTAACCATGAACTCATATATACCATTCCAACCAACTTAAGTATTCATTCTTGTACTGATAAACCAGATTGTGACATACATTCAACAGTAACTGTAATAATGCAAAGTAAGAAAGAAGTCACATAAACATTCATCATTCAAAAACATTCATCCATATAACACGAGAAATAATGTGGAAACCCATTTGGGAAAAACCACCAAGGTGCTCTTCATCTGGCATGAGAAATGGGTATAGCACCTTGCAGACTGTTCTTGAGATATGTCTTTCTGACTAAATCTTATTTCTCTCATGCTCTCTGGTTTATTCTCCTATCTACTCCTACTGATCTGCACACAGTCTGGATCGACTCTTCTACTTTACTATCTGTGCACTCTGTTGTAGATTAATCTACTACTAGCGGCCTGCACACACAACTGAAAGATCCGTGGCTCAACAACCTTCTACTTCTACTGTCCATCCAACTTACTAAACTTACATAACCTTCTAAATAACAACAACATACTAACCCTTATATAGAGTGGGTTTTTCCTATTTATAGTATCTACGATACCACACAGGGTTGACTGAGTACAGCTCAGTTATTACAGCCTCAACAACTTACAAAAATATCTCTGTTACATAAATGTTGGTCCATATCTATCCATGAAAGTACCGGAATACATTAACCACAACTTTAACTAGCTGTGGAAACGTCTTTCACCTCTTCTGTACTGGTCATAACTAGCCGCAAAAACTCTCCTTCCTTCTTCTACTAGTTCGTCCTTCTGCAGTCTTCCTTGAATTCCTCCTATCCATCTTTAACTCTTCTATCTGCCTCTTCCACTGACTCATATCTTCCTTCCTTGTTGCAACTATCCTTGTCATAACTTCTTTCCACCCTTAACCTACCTTCTCTCCATCGTGCACATGTTTTACCTTCTTGCGCTAGTTCCTTCCTTCTCTTTTTGACCCGTTTTTACCTTGTTGCACACCCACTTTTCCTCTTTTGCTTGCATGCCTAATTTATCCTTGTGCACTTTTCTTGGCCCAACAGATAATAACTTGGAAAGAGCCCTCATAAGAAGATGCCAATCCTTATTTGTCCAATGGAGTTCTCAAGAGGTGTGTGAAAGTGCAATGTTGGCTCATTCATCTACTTTCATATGCCTCGGGGTGTGTGATAATTGTGTCTAGTGCATAAAGTTCACAATGGAAACAATCCCTCTTTGACCTAAATTTTTACCATGTAATTAATCACTTGAACGCTCCAAAATTGAAAATTCAATGGATTAATATGCATAATTCTTCATACCAATAAGTAGGGTTTGGGTTATATTGAAATGCAGAATGCCTTGTTAACGACAAATGGGTTCACCCCAATGTAAGGTCTCAATTAGACCTCACACTGTTTGGAATAGCGAACCCATTTGGATTATGTCCCAACAATCGTTATTTATGTTTTGTTTCAGGTTAGGGGATGTTGTGTAGGATGGAGTAGGCTTCTATTTTTAATGCAAAAAACCCAAAAGAAATCTATCATATCTAGGAGTTAGTATTAAAATACTGTTAATTACTAAATGCACACATCTAAAGTTTTAAGTGATTGAGAAAATAAGTTTCCTTAAAACAAGCAAGAAATGCATGCATAAACATCAACCATATATTTAAGAGCATTAGTCCCTTTTTCATCCAGTTGAAACCCTTAACTTTTTTACCAAGCAAGTAATTTTAATGAGCGAGCAGATAATAGTCATACACCAATCAAGAATTTTCACATGAGAGTATAGCATGAACAACAAAATAAGATAAAAAACTTCATACATTGAAACAGTCCAAGCGTTTCCTAGAACTCGAAAGCCTCGCTTGAGAATTTTTTCAGATTAATTATTGAAAAGTTTTTTACAATAGCTTCATAACATTTCAAATCTCCAAAAATTTTATACTCTCCCTTCTTTTCTCTAATTCATATTATTCCTTTACTTTTGGTTACCTTGACTCTTTAGATACCAAATAAATGTCATTCTACAAAATGAAATATCCACAAAGTAAACCTTGATCGATGGGATATTCAACTATCTACTTCACTTTGACATAATATGAAGTTCAAAATTGAATCTAAGATGTCACCTTACATATTAACTCATGAATAAAATATAATATAAAAGACATTACATGGGGTTTGGGACACTTCTTGTCATGTGCACCCTCCAAGTTTCATATTTCCCTGACATAGTTTCAAACCTAGGATGCTTGAGAGTTTGGAATGTGATCACATGGTTGGCCACTTCATCAACAATGAGCCCCAACCCAAGAGATACAATAGTTTTTTTCGGCAGATTTAAATTTCTAGTTGGTGTGGATATGTGTTGCATGAGTGCCTTGTTGATCACATCACTAAGTGCTTCTACTGCAATATGTTTAGAGTTTATGATCTCTCTAATTTATTTTTTTTATGATCCCTATCAATTGAGGTTGTTATGACCTGGGGAGGGGAGGAAAATAACATCTTTGCATGACATTTGTGGTTTCTTGATATAACTTTTGATAGTTTCCAATAATATTGGATACGCTTTGCTGCAATGTTGACTCTGCTTGTTTTTTGTACATGATAGAAGCATGGTTACAGTGGAGTTTTCTCAGTGTCATTACTGGTATATTTGTTTGTTATTAGGATGAGTCTCTCTTCCATTGTGGAAGCTCATTCAAATCCATTTGTATACCAACGGGAGAAGGGAGATGACCTATCTCATTAGCTAAGAGAAGAACAAGAGGTTCCAAAGGTCAAGAATGAAAATATGCGGAACCCAAGCAGCGTGAATACCTAGAGCGAGTTGCTGAGAAGAAAAGTGAAAGGGAAAACAAACCAAAAAAGCAGAACTTGAAGATGCAGACAAAGGCTTGTTCTCGGAATGGAATTCCTGGTTTGTATACCTTTCACATAAGTAGGCTCCAGACTGAATGAAATGTTTGAGAAGGCTGGAAGATATAGATTTTCCTTGTGATAAAAGTTCTGACCCAGATAAAGAGGAAAGGATATCATGTGGAAGACTTCTCAAAACCTCAAGATCCTTGAAAGGTCTCCTGGGGCTAATCGTGGGTATGGGCGCTGCTTCATGCTATCCTTTGTCTTCAATACCTCAGCCCATTGCTCCTTTTCTCTTTATGAGGGTAGCTGAGCCCTCCTGTCTTCACCGCTGCCTTAAGTGCAGTGGTTGAGCTCTCTCTTCTCGGACGCTCAGGTACTGTCTTCTTTGACTTCCCTGTTGTTACGGAGAGAAATTCCTATGGATTGGGGTACCACAACAGACATCTAGACTCCATA